>JACXGI010003055.1:33001-66570 GCA_016801175.1 Esox masquinongy | reverse complement strand
TGTGTGTGTGTGTGTGTGTGTGTGTGTGTGTGTGTGTGTGTGTGTGTGTGTGTGGTTTGCGGTTTGCGGTTTGCGTACAGGTCAATTTGAGGGAACAATGCAACAGCACACAGCTACCTCCTGGAGAGGGTTCAGTGACTGTGGGAGAGTATTTTTAGTTAATCATTGTGGTGTGCAGTTGATTTTGGCACACCCAATGTTTTGTTCGTCTCTGATCAATTTTTTTCTTCTTTTTCTGCTTGACTTTGGCCAGATTTAACTGTGTTGACACTTTGCTTCATGAGGCAAACTCGAAATGCAAAGCCTGGAATAAAGACTAGACAATGGCAGCTCTATTCTATATGCACAAGCATTGCAAACAAACACACCTGTCTAGTAAGAAAGTACTGTTTCTTATTACAGTCCAAATACTATTACGGTCCAAATACTTTTGGCACCCTAAAATATGGGACTATATAAAAATCTGCATAGTCATTGTACCAGTTCAAATCCAAAGTGCTGGAATACAGCGCAAAAAATATTAACGGTATGTGTTCTTTACTAGCTAACACAAAAATATGAATCAGTTAGCATATTAATCATAATATGCTAACCATATTATGTAATCATATTACCCTGCCTCTAAAAAAGGAATACTTAACAGGCCTATCCTGGTCAAGTGTTGTTGGTTTGGCTAGTTTATCTGATAGTGCACTCTTTCTCCCACATTGCTTTCTGTGGATTCTGCATTTCAAGGACACAATTCAAGGACATAGACTCTTCAAGTTTGGCCGGGCAGCCAAACTTGAATAAACATGCTATTTGATAAGTTTTTATGTGTCAAAGGAGCATTTTCTGTGATAGTTTTTTGTTTTCGCAACATCTCTTTAAATGCGCATGTGTGTGAAGCCCAGGAGGGTGACTGTTTCTAATATACTGGCCTGGCAGAGATGCTCATACCACACACAGTTGCGTGTTTTTCCTGTTTTACCCATCTTGTTCCATCTCTCACCCCCTGGTGTACCAATCAACAGTACCTCATAGCTGATGTTCATTTCACACTGTATTGCTTATCGATTTGCTGTCTTGTTCTCTAGGTGGCTGGCATCTTGACCCTACCGTTTGACGTGGTGAAGACACGGAGGCAGATCCAACTGGGGGAGATGGAGACGCTGGGAGGTGTGTGGCCACCGGGCCTTATGGACCCTTATGTCCTCTTCACATCCATTCAAAAGTAGTTTTTCTCCCTTTTTTGCGTAGGTCTATCCACTTAGCCTTTCTCTGTCCTTTTTCCTTCTAGCTCCTGCAAAGAAGACCACATCTACGTGGTACATCATGAGGGGAATCTGGGGTGAATTGGGCTACAGGGGCCTATTTGCAGGCAAGTCCGGAAAGTTACATAAAACACAGGCTGTGGCTACGCAACTATATTTTTCAGGATATTTACTCTGCCGGACCAAGAGATCTGGAGATTCCCAGTGGATCTGGCATGGGTCTCTTTGGACCTCGCCCTACCAGGAAACAGGCTATAATGGCAAATGGTGCCCGTTTAAGAAACTTTTGTTTTATCAAAGCTGTATCAATCTTTTCAAGATTCCATCATGATCAAGAGTATTCTACATTTCGAACATAATAGCATAGTGAAACCTTAACGTTAAAGTTATGTAATTTTGCAGAAATTGACCGAGCTTTGAAATAACTTATTAAACATGCACTTTTAGCCACAGTGTCCTGAGTAGAGACCTAGAACATGTGCATACGCTTTGGGGAGCTCTGGATATTTTGGTGCGGCAGAGTAAAGATCTTGTAAACATTGTATCCACAGGCATTTTTCTTAATCGCTGTTACAGTGTAACAACTTCATTGAATAAAATGGTCTCTGTGCCTTCGTTAGGTTTCCTACCGAGGGTGATCAAAGTGGCCCCGGCCTGCGCTGTCATGATCAGCACCTATGAATTTGGGAAAACCTTCTTCCAGAAGATAAACCTTGACCGGGCGCAACGGGCTTGCTGAGAAGTTGTTTGTGTAGACCAGCAGGGTTTGCTGCCTTCCACTGATGCTCAGTGGGATGTAGACATTTACTACTACACACGCACATACACACACACACACACACACATTGTGAAAGACTGCTCTGATAAAGATGTGGCACTGAGAAGCTTAAGCTTGAACTCTCAATTCTCAATTGAGACAAAGTGAAGAATTTATCTGATTTATGGGAGGCTGTAAACACTGTCACATAAGTACCTATTGGTAATGCTCGCCATGAAAAATAGTGTCCTTTGACAATTTGAAACTCTTGGACACTGAAATCTGAAGGATGCAACGTGAGACAAGAATCTGAGCAATGATGTCATTACCTGTCTGGTTGAACAACGTAAGAACAATGTTGAGACAACCCTCCATGCCGTATGGGAATTATTCCACAGCACACTAACATGTCATTGGCCACCATATGGAACAAAGCAAAATGATGACTGACTTTGTCTTAAGACTTCGGCATGCTTTCCCTGCTTGCTAAAAGACTTGTTCAACTTTGCAGCGCCCTGCTGTTTATGCCAGGGAGTACACTTTCCATGATGTTCCTAAACTGTGTGCACAGGCTGAATTCCCCATGTCCAAATGAGAGCAAAGACCCTTTCAATCCCTCTGTTCAATTACATACGTGGATGTGACGGACGGCCTTCAAGTGAACTCGTTATTGGAGTCAGGTGTCACAAATGGAACTTATGTTCCAGTATAACTTAAGATCGTTTGAAGTTTTCCCCTGTTGAGGTGATAATGGTGCATTGTGAACAATTTCAACTTGACCAGTGTACAGCCATGTAATAGCAAGGTTGGAGGGCATACCAACGCATATAGATAACTTATCTCAGTGTAGATTCTGCGGTAAGTGCCTAGCTTTTTGGGGATTTGCCCCAAGGGAATTTTTTGTTTAAAGTAGACTTCTCATGTTCACTCGGAAAAAGACGATTTGGTCCGTAGTAATCCATTTAGTCAAGACCTTCCCTTCACATGCTAGCCTATAACAAACGCATAGTTAAACTAGTGAATGGATACAATATATAGACGTGCCATTTCAGATGTATCTGACCAGTTGTCAAGGGTGGTATAACTTTAACTGAAGAACACAAAACAGGAAGTTCTCAACATGGTAGGTGACTCAGCTAGGTAGGTGACCATGGAGTGTTCCCTGGGGAGAGAACCTTGTAAAACGACAAACTACATTTACACAAGCAACCCAATTCTTATTTTTTTTCACTAATTTAAATTTTCATCAGGAGATACCATTTTTTTTATAATTGAATGTATGTAGGTTCTGTTAATGCATTTCAGTGCTGGAGTATGAGTTAAAATAATTATTTGAATATTGTTTTTGTGTTATTTTTTTATTTTTAGATCTTTTAACTAAGCTACAGAAGGATTGTTTGTTTATGATACTTAACTTTTGTGTTATTCTTTCTGGTGTACTGTACATTTATGTATGGAATGAATGTTGTATATGCTCTGATTTGCTCTGATGCTCAGTTTTACTTTTTTTGAATACAAGGATAGAAATCCTTTCACAGAATGCTTCAGAACGATGGACACTTGTAAAATTAAAACGGCCTTGGACAATTAAGAAAAGTTCTCTATTTCTTTCACCATGGCACAAGCTACAATTAGAGAAGAATAAGCAAAAGTCTTTACAACTGTACAGACTATTGTATAGCCATAAAGACAGGGTTTCAGATGTCCCACTGGATGTACAAACCTGGATCATCAGTTTTTCTGTTCATTTCCACCTTCTACGAGGAGAAGACACGCAGTGGCCTGGCAGTGGAAGCCTATTGAGCAAGATATAACTAGGCTGACATTTTGCAGATTTTGTTGTTGATTAAACATCTGATGTTAATAGATTATCCTGTTCCTGATAGTAGAATGTGTTTTTAAATTTTACTCATTTTTATATATATATATTTATTATATTTTTCAATTTGGCAAATGGTGAAGATGAGTTGTGTTATGCACCAATATTACACAGTCGAGTCTCACTAGCTAAGTTTAGTCTTCGTTATGGAGACCAGGGAGAGGAGTGGCCAAGTTTTTGCTAGTTCTAGGGCGACATCATATGGTTACACAGAGTACTGCAGGAAGGCGGTGCTTGTTGGCAAGGTTAATCACGTGATAGATCACGTCCTATAAATATTAACCGTCCCCGTTCATAGAGCCTCTTTCAATCGGCTCGGAGACAAGATGGTGAGTAGGAGGTAGCTTGTATTGACAATCGTCTGAGTTCAATCCATTAGATATCTTTCTCAATCGTTGTATTTTCCCCGAGTAACGGGTTACGGTGGTATATAGGCATGTGTGATTAATTAAGTTTTATCATAAGTGATATGATTTTCCTCCGGTTTCCGACTTAAAGAATGAATTCATTAGTCGACGTGCAAGTTGTTTAAAATGGCGGCCTCACTTGGGCCTTGCTAAAAACAGACCTGTTATTACCACATAATGTCTGGTGTTATCGTTGACTAGACTGGTTCCCATAATACTTCAATACTAGTTTATGGAGTGGATGTGCTTATTCCTGTTTAACCTTTACCAAGAAAAGCCCGATTGAGTTAACTAGCTGGGTGACATGCTGTCAGTCATGACTAAGCTTCAGCTAGCATCGTCTACTTTTGATGCGCTGCTTACGTCAAATGTGATTAATTTGTTGCTGCGTGTGTATTAATATGTTGAATATGAGTGATGATTCCCTCGACGGGCGGACAGAAAGGGTAGCCTCGTGTTGCTCATGCTGAACGTCGAGTTCTGACGTATTTTTTGCTCCAGTGCATTTAGGCTAGTTGGCTATGACTCGAGACAACATGCTAAAATAAACTTACGTTTTCAGTCCCACCGTAAGTTTTCTGCACCCCGCCACGGCTCGTTGGGCTTTCTGCCCCGCAAGAGGAGCAAACGTCACCGTGGTAAAGTGAAGAGCTTCCCCAAGGATGACCCCAGCAAGCCAGTGCACCTGACCGCCTTCCTGGGCTACAAGGCTGGCATGACCCACATTGTGCGTGAGGTTGACAGACCTGGTTCAAGTGAGTGTTTGGGGGTCCTGATTTATTTTACAAAATGTAATTGACAATTTTAGTTCTGACCCCCTCCTGCCTGTGATGATCCCCTCGACGGGCGGACATATTGGGTCTAACCCTTGCTGAATGTCGAGTACTGAGCGCAGTCAATGAACATTCAATTAGCCACTATCAGCAACTTTAAATTGTACTGAATTGAACTGACCGCCACATGTGCTCTGCAGAGGTGAATAAGAAGGAAGTGGTTGAAGCGGTGACTATTGTTGAGACTCCTCCCATGGTCGTGGTCGGTGTTGTCGGCTATGTCGAGACCCCTCGCGGGCTGCGCTCTTTCAAGACCATCTTTGCTGAGCATGTCAGTGACGAGTGCAAGCGTCGCTTCTACAAGAACTGGTGAGTCATTTTACACGTGAACAATAATTCATCAACTCCTTGCGTCAGCTAAATGCATGTTTAGATGAGGCTTGAAGCATTGTTGCTGCTCAGTGTAACATGTTTGGTTTCTACTGAGTCAGTCTAACATCTGGTGCCCCCCTGGTGACAGCTCCGCTCAGGTGCCCTGTGCCCTGATGAGCTCCGGGCTCCTCTGGTCGGTGGAAAGTGCTTCTTAGAAACCGTGCCATGAGCCGAAAACACCCTCACACTGAAGCTGTAACTGCCTGCCGCCCCTGTGACGGCCGGGCAAGCAGCTGAGTGCAGTGTTCTTCCGCTGGCCCCCCCCCGGGGGGGGGGGTTATGAAGGACCTGCGCCAACCTTTGTGTGCCTCTGTTGCGCTGGGTTCTCTCAGGTACAAGTCCAAGAAGAAGGCCTTCACCAAGTACTGCAAGAAGTGGCAGGACGATGAGGGCAAGAAGCAGCTGGAGAAGGACTTTGCCTCCATGAAGAAGTACTGCCAGGTCATCCGCATCCTTGCCCACACGCAGGTGAGAAACACGGGAGACTCCCCCTTCAGTACCCCGTAGTTGTGACCAATTGCACTTTCTGAATGTGTGTCGGTGACGAGACAACGGAACACCGCGCCAGGCATGGCGCCCGACACCCAATGAGGATATTTTCCAGCTGCCTTCCTTCTGAGACCACACCTCCCTACTAGTCTTAATAAACTCTGTTTTGCTGACTAGACCAGGTGCACATCCTATAATGGGCCTTGGCCTTAGCGGTGTAACTGACCCTCCTCCCATCTCCAGATGAGGCTGCTGCCCCTGAGGCAGAAGAAGTCCCACCTGATGGAGGTGCAGCTGAACGGAGGCACCATCGCCGACAAAGTGGACTGGGCCCGTGAGAAGCTGGAGCAGTCGGTCCCCATCACCACAGTGTTCACCCAGGATGAGATGATCGACGTCATCGGGGTCACCAAGGGTCATGGCTACAAGGGTATGTGTCCTGAAGCGCAGTGTTTGTCTATGATGAGACCACGGAACACCGCGTCAGGCATGACGCCCGACACGCATGAGGATACATTCCATGCTGCCTTCCTTCTGAGACAACCCCTCTAATGCCAATGTACTTGACCAATCATAATTCTCTCCATGTGAGGCACCAGGAACTAAACCCTTATGCTTCCCCCCTTCAGGTGTCACCAGCCGTTGGCACACAAAGAAGCTCCCCCGTAAGACCCATCGTGGTCTGCGGAAGGTGGCCTGTATTGGCGCTTGGCATCCCGCCCGTGTGGCGTTCTCCGTGGCCCGCGCCGGTCAGAAGGGATACCACCACCGCACGGAGATCAACAAGAAGATCTACAAGATTGGCCAGGGCTACCACACCAAGGACGGCAAACTGGTGAGGAACAACGCTGCCACGGAGTACGATCTGTCCAACAAGAGCATCAACCCCCTGGGTGGATTTGTCCACTACGGAGAGGTGACCAATGACTTCGTCATGCTGAAGGGCTGCACTATTGGGACCAAGAAGAGGGTGCTCACCCTGCGCAAGGTGAGGACACTGTTTGTTACGCCAGTGTACCCTGGGTGTTGTCCAACATCTAAGGTTTTAAGTTTGTTGACTAGGTACTTAAATGAGTTCATTCAGGTCAACCATGTGTTATGTTGATTAGACTCTGGTTTAATGCCTGGCCTGACAGTGTTGTATTCGGTGTAAAATGATGACTTCTGGTGCGTCATTGTAAAATCTGTTTTGTCTTGTCAGTCGCTCTTGGTGCAGACAAGCCGTCGTGCCCTGGAGAGGATCGACCTGAAGTTCATTGACACCACCTCCAAGTTTGGCCACGGCCGCTTCCAGACAGCAGAGGAGAAGAAGGCGTTCATGGTGCGTTTGGCATGCAGTGTTTTTACATTCAGTCTAGTCCTTTCCATTTCTGTGCATTAGGCCAGTCATAAAGCTTGCTGGCTGTAGCCCTGATTAGACATGGTGAAGCCGTATGGGTGTGCTGCGTGCAGTTAACTTGCTGGCGTATATTACACCATGTACATCCAGCTTATCTCCTGAGGTTAAACCTGTCATACTGTAGTCTCCCCTGACATGCCGTAGACACTGGAGTTCAGTCTACACCCCGTGCACTTATCGTAACCTGGTTCACTCTTGGTATGAATTTGGGTTCCATTCGGGTGCTATATCAAACTTCAGTGAGGCAGGGGAGCAGCATCGTTTTTTTGCGGTTCCCTGTTCACTCTCTGGGAACATGACCTCTAGAGCTGCTGATTCTGTGGTTAATTATAGATATTGGTGTTAGCATTGTTGCTGACCTACCTCACCTTTCTCTCTACAGGGACCACTCAAGAAGGACCGCATTGCCAAGGAAGAGACTGCCTGAAGTCCCTGTCCTCCAGCTCTGTCTGTGGTGATATGAGTCCTCATACAGCACTGCAGAGTTATTTAATAAAAAAAAGACCAAACATTTTCTGCCTGGCTTTGTCTTTTGACTATCAGTTTTTGTAGATGTGGGTTGACATGTCTAGATCAATGTGGCTTAGAATAGATATAACATATTTGGACCATAGAGGTGTTGTTGCACTGCTTATGTCCATCAGGAAATGGGCTTTAAAACACTTTTCTAATCAACATGTTTCTTTAACTTACCCATGTGATTACATTAACGGTTATATGATGAAAAAGCTCCTGAATTTGACAGACTCAACATGCCATTGTTAATTCTCCTAATGGTTGCAAACCTGGTGGACTTGGGTTATTTTTTTTTAAACCTGAGACCCATGGTCCTTATGGACGATGGGTTAACTGGATGCTAAACATGATTGAGATTTTTTTTAGATATGCTTGCTTTAAAACCTTGCATCAGTTAACAGGCCTTACTAAAACTAGGTACCCAATGATGGTACACATTCTGTGCTGTTGTAGATGTCTGCTTTTCCTATGCTTGTACAATATTAGGTTCTGTTCTATACTGTTTTTAATACTCATGCTTTTGGGAGTGTGCTGCCAAGTGTTTTTAATGCTACCTGTTGGGTAAGTAAAGACAAGTTTGGTCTCTTGGAACTGTTTTTCTGATTGTCCCTGACCGCTTCCAACCATCCAAGGACCTTTGCAGTGGCAAGTAAGCAGGTAGTGTTGATGGTGGAGGAGTTATGTACGGTGCTGATGTTAAACTGACCAAGATTATTAGGGAAGTTCTCGTCTTGCTCATTGATCATCAGGCGACCTATGTATCTTGTCTGGTACGGATGTACCAGGCTCACTGCAGTCTAAATTTAATTGGGCACTAATCTAAGCCTGTTGCGGGAAGAACCATTTTCACTCACACCCCCAGTGCCTTCAATTATTGGGACAAGTGTTTTTCTGGCACTGTACTCAAAACAGTTTGGATTGACAGTTAAATGAAACATGCCCAAAGTATATTGTCAGCTATTTGAGGTTATTTGTGGACAGATGTGTCAGTGGTTAATGTGGGGGAAGTGAAAAGTTTACTGCATACCACAGTTGTGAACTGGTGGAAAGAGGGTAATTCTTGGTAGTATAGGTGGAACTGGCTTTGTGGCCTCGGTTGATTCAATAGTTAACTGAAGCAGAATTCATTGTGTTGTATAGAAACACACTGATCAGCCATAACATAACCACTGGCAGGTGAAGTGAACAACACTGATAATCTCCTTATCATGGCACGTGACAGTGGGTGGGATATATTAGGCAGCAAGTGAACATTGTTCTCAAAGTCGATGTGTTAGAAACAGGAAAAATGGGCAAGCGTAAGGATCTGAGCGACTGTGACAAGGGCCAAATTGCAATGGCTAGAGGACTGGGTCACAGCATCTCCAAAACTGCAGCCCTTATGGGGTGTTCCTGGTCTGCAGTGGTCAGTACCTATCAAAAGTAGTCCAAGGATGGAGAAGCAGTGGTCATGGTCGGCCAAGGCTCATTGATGCACGTGGGGAGCGAAGGCTGGCCCGTGTGGTCCGATATAACAGACGCACTACTGCAGCTCAAATTGCTGAAAAAGTTAATGCTGGGACTGATAGAATGGTGTCAGGTGGTCATAATGTTATGGCTGGTCGGTGTATGCTAAATTATAGGCCAACTTATTGGACAGTGTTTTATCATACATCAAGACAATGGCCTCAAACATACTGCCATAGCAAATATAGAGTATCTCAAGACCCTGAAGTGGAAAGTTCTTTATTTGCAAAGTCCCTGTAAAGATTTCAAAACAAACTAATAAGGTCCAGTTGCCTGAAAACCTTCCCTCTCAACCCTTATCCACTCCTTCCTTCAGACTCTGGAGACTTTCTCTCATTTCTCACTTCCCTCATTAACTCATTCTTGACCACTGGCTGTGTCCCCTCTGACGTCCAGATGGCCAGTCGCTCCACCCCTCAAGAAATCAACACTTGATCCCTCTGACCATAAACTACCGACTGTTATCCCTTCTGTCTTTTCCTGTCCCAAACCCATCTCTGACCATTTCTGTAATTTGTCTCCAAATGATTTCTACCTTAATCAGTCAGGCTTCAAGACCAGTCATTCAATCGAGGACGCTCTTTTCTGTGTCAGAGGCCCTTCATTGCCTGCATTACACACTTCAAGACCTCCGTCGTGGTTGACAACTCCACAGTGTCTTCCTTTCACAGCGCAAAGAACACTGGTGTGACCCTGGACAACCTTCAGGTTATATTAAAAACTGTATATATAGATTTCATTTATATAAATATATATAACACAAACAATATAATATGACAATAATTGTAAGGGGCACAGTATAATGCTGTTGAACTGAAACACTCCTGTCTGTGGCCCAGGTTGGTCCAGTGGTCTGATGAGTTGCTGTAGCGCGGGTTCCAATCTGGCCCACTGCTCCTTCAGTTAAGACTCTGGCAGTGGATAATGGAATGGCTGAACATACAAACTCCCCTCTGGTGGTCACATGGGTGCTGTTGATGGTGTTGGTGGGCTGTAATACCAGCTGCATCACTATAGCCTGCAGCAGTAGCTCTCCCACCTGGGGGCAGGGGGTTCCATCTGCGAGGCCAATGAACCTACTACGCCCACTATTAACAGAGTAATTTAGGGATTTATTGCATTATTGGCTGTTGTTAGTGTTACACTATGGCTTTTTAAAACCTGTGTAATGTTATAATCCATAATTAAATAATGTGATGACCTTACGCACAAACATCTTATTATGTTAGGAGTTCAGAATGTGTGACGTTATGGGCAGGTTATGGCATTATCATCTACATGCGTCAACCCTGTTATCCCATAGACATGCTAGATATTTTTTCACTGTTCTTTTTGGTGCTTACATTCAATTATAACAGAACAAGCTTCTATTCTCTATGCCACAAGGGGATTTATAGCAGACTTAAAATTAAATTGACAACCTTGGCACTTTATTTGGCACTTAACAGGCAATTAGTATAGTGATTTTCTCTCTTGTAACTTGTTTTTTATGAAACAGAACATCTCAACTCTATATTGAAAGACTGTTATAATTAGGTCAAATTAAATGGTTAAACTTTATAGGGCCCTGAATTGGTGGAACAATCCCTTGGGTTCATGCTATAAACAGCATCATATGTCCTTGTGACCATTACATGAGCGACATCATATGTCCTTGTGACCATTACAAGAGCAACATCATATGTCCTTGTGACCATTACATGAGCAACATCATATGTCCTTGGGACCATTACATGAGTAACATCATATGTCCTTGTGACCATTACAAGAGCAACATCATATGTCCTTGGGACCATTACATGAGGAACATCATACTGTATGTCCTTTTGACCATTACATGAGCGACATCACGTCCTTGTGACCATTACATGAGCGACATCATATGTCCTTGGGACCATTACATGAGTAACATCATATGTCCTTGGCACCATTACATGAGCGACATCATACTGTATGTCCTTTTGACCATTACATGAGTGACATCATACTGTATGTCCTTTTGACCATTACATGAGTGACATCATACTGTATGTCCTTTTGACCATTACATGAGCGACATCATACTGTATGTCCTTTTGACCATTACATGAGCGACATCATACTGTATGTCCTTTTGACCATTACATGAGTGACATCATGCTGTTTGTCCTTTTGACCATTACAGGAGCGACATCATACTGTATGTCCTTGGGACCATTACATGAGCGACATCACATGTCCTTGTGTTCCACGGCGTACCCATATTTCGCTAACATCAGTCAGATCTCCACTATCTTGACAGTACAGCAATTAAGCCCTCCCCTCCACTCTGACTCATCACAAAAGTGCTTCCACCTCCACTTCAGCTGTTAATGAGGAGGACCCTGAGAGGGCCATTTAGACCTCCCTTACATTGGCTACTAGACACATCTCTGTATAATATTCTGCCCCCTTAGCAAAAAATAGGATTTTCAGGAGGATTTTCAAGGTCCCCGTTATTTCTTATTAACCTAAAGTCTTTGGAGCATTGTTCACGCGATAGAGCATTTTCCGTTCATCAAAACTTTCCCCAACGGAAGCACTTCTTGTCATTGAGGTCCAAGGGGGAGAAGCAAATCCTAAAGAGTGTGATACATCCCCTGAAGGATGACTGTTAATGAGAAAGAGGAGAAAGGAGAGAGAGGCAAAGCAGTATGTCATTGTAGCTGGAGGGAGAAGCATGGAGATGGTCCTGCTGTTATGTCATAATAACCTCCAGAGGAATTGTCCCTGATTGCAGTGCAACGCAAGCACTGCTACTCAGTCCAGTACACCCCCAACACCCACTTCTATAGAATTTGACTTGTTCCTCTCCTAATGGGCCAGCAACACAGTGAAATTACAGAATTAATTACTCCCTGCTTTTCCAATGGAGGTGCGGACAACTGTTCAGGTAAATCAACTCTCTCTGGAATATTCTCTCCATCTGGCCCAGTCCTATCTAGCTTCTTAAGGCTTTCCCAATGGAAATGCTATTTCACTGTAATTATAATTTTTTCTTCTGAACTTATGGTATGCCCAATCTAATAGAGGGAGGGTTAGATTCAGATAAAACAATAGGCTGTAGAGACAGTAAGGTTATGACTTTGGCCAAAGACCAGAGGCTATTGCCTGGGACCTACAGGCCACTAGCAGTATGCATAGCAGTGGAACCTTTTGTCCAGTACAGCGTGGCCGGGCCCCAGGCCTGAGGTAGCAGCTGTTGGTAGTAGGACGGGAGCCAGTTAGCCAGGAAGCATGCTGGGACAGAAGAGAGGATGGCCAAAGAGTGTGTTTGTGTGTGTTCGCGCACGTGCGCCCTTGTGGACTTACGTGCGTACTGAGTGTGTGTTTGTAGCTATGTGTAAATTGTGTACGCGCGAGTCTGTGTTTGAGGGGTGTCCTGGGCCTGGCAAACAGACCGGCGGAGTCTGTCGTCCTGCAGAGTGAGGCAGCTGAATCTGGTACTACGCCATAACCGCCTCGGGAAAAAACTCAAGCCCATTGAAGAGTCTGGCCTCTGCTTCCACATACCATAGGAAAAGAACAGGCATTTTAACATCATTGTCCCACAATAAAAGTAATTTAGGGACGGTATTTATTGCTCTTTAAATACGCAATATCTCAAACACCTCTGGCCCTAGCGGTACTAAACTTTGGTGAATGATGCATCTTATAGACATATAGATCTGGCATTTACATGTCACTGATTTGCCAGATGATGGTGCTATAGCATACTTTTGAAAATGATACGTTTCGCACTGGGATGTAAATTAAAATGGATCGCTCATATAGACAGTGAGACACGTGTGTTGCTATAAAAAACAGTCAGACAGGCATTAGGGCAATTAGTTAAAGATAGATTGAACTTTGGAATGGATGAAATGAGTACCTTAATGGACCAAATAAATGACTTGATGGACTACATAAGTGACTTAATGGACTAAATGAGTGGCCTAATTGACTTAATAAGTGACTTAAAGGACTAAATAAATGACGTTCCACAGGCATCTTTTGTCCGAGAACGGTTCCAGGGACATGAATAGCGAGTTACATTAATTCAAGTGGCCAGCGCGGCCCCTAGACCTCAACCTACTAGAGCATCTTTGGGGTGGGGTGTAGCGGGCTGTTCGCAGCATGAATGTACCACTGTCCAATCTGCAGGAAAAGCACAATGCCATGAAGTCAGCATGAACAAACATCCTTGTGGAATTTCACCGACACCTTGTAGAACACTCAGGCTATCCTGGATGTAAAGCAGATACTAGATGTGTGTTCCTAAAAAACTGGTAACTCAGTGTGCCTTGATTTGTTTGACACAGCGTGGACATGTCTGAAATGGTGATCAACTGAAATATGTTGGTCACACGCCATATCTCATTTGTCAAAAGGGGGGCTCTGCCTCATTCGAAGAGGGCCACATCTTTACTGTTGCCTTGTTTCTGTTTAATTTCAACATTCAGAGATAAGGACTGAGAAGCAGTTTTATTTAAGTATTTTCACATACCATGGAGAAACACAAGACAGTGTATTTGAAGCAGTATATTTGCATATTTTAGAAATAATTATCACGTTTTCCCAAATACATTAAAATGTTAATTTACTTTCAAAATGAAGGATTTCTGAATAATTACTTTGAATGTACGTAAAAGTAATTGGAATATTTTGAATAGCATATGAACCCTGGTCTGGTTACAACTCATATATCTCCAATCCATTTGTGTCTTGACAAACTGAGTTACAAACCCAGTAATGTCGACACAAAAGACAGAGAATTTCACTGCTGCTAGTAATTAGCCTTGTAACTTTTACCACCTGTAATGAGAATACCATAGCCTGAGTGAGCCAGAATAGACTGCAGCTCCCATGCACCCCTACCGAGGCATCAGTATTCCAGGCCTGTTCCCATGGACACAGAGTTATCCTGTCTTCTCCAGGTTTATAGCTGTACTACTTTTAACCACCAGAGGGCACAGTATTGAGCCTTATTTCCAAAACTGTCCTCATTATGTTGCCCAATAGTTTTTGACCTCATCTGGGATAGCAAATTCGTCAGGGATCCCCTCTAAGTCTAACCCACCATGAGTAAGAGAAAAAAAATTTATATAAGTTTTACCCCGACTTTGGCGGTGCATTGCTTAACAAATTCAGTTTTGTACCTAGGGAAGGACCATTTCAATCCCACACCAGTTTTAAAGCTAATTACGCTGCAATTATACAAATGTTTCCCTTTAGGTAGAGAGAAAACTTTGCTGTTTTAAAGCTTAGTTTCCAAATTAATCTAATTTTTAAACATGTTTTGGGGGGAATAGAATATGTTTAATATGATAAACGTGATTGTTTAAATATTGCGTATACAAAAATAAGTATTGATTAATAACATTACATTGTATTGTATCACACCCAAACCTATGGCACATATCCCATAACCAAAATCATTTTCAACTTTTGTTGCTGATGTCAATAAATATATATAAAAAAACCATTAATAATCTCAGACCCCAGTTTCAGAACCTATGGTGGATATACTGTTTCAGAACCTATGGTGAATATACAGTTTCAGAACCTATGGTGGACATACTGTTTCAGAACCTATGGTGGACATACTGTTTCAGAACCTATAGTGGATATACTGTTTCAGAACCTATGGTGGATATACAGTTTCAGAACCTATGGTGGTACTGTTTCAGAACCTATGGTGGATATACTGTTTCTTGATGGGAAACCGGTTTTGAGTATGATGGTTGCAGTCAAGATGTAGAAATGTGCCACTGGATTCCAGCAGCCTGACATGACTATTTTGAACTCAGCATTTGTTTTTTCTCCTGATATCTCCTGTAGAAAAGTCAGGCCTGGCTATCCATAGCCTCTCAACCGTCTCTGACCGCAAGATAACCTAGGGGAGCCAGATCAGCAGCTCTCTGGTCAGCATAAACAGGAGGCCACATACCCGTGCGCGCGCACTCGCATGCACATGCGCGCACACACACACACACACACACACACACACACTCACATAAACACTCCATGTTTTCTTGACTTTCCAGGACATCTTTTTTTTTTCATTCAAACCCTTTTTCCCCGAAATGTAACCTAACCCTAACACTTCAGCTGGCCAATTAGCAGCCGTTCTCCATCTAGCCCCTATTTTGCGGTGGCCTTGTGGTTTGGGCCAGTCTGACGAGAGCTTCAGGTGACGTGCCTGACGCTCCCACGTGGCGCTCTGTCCCAGAACACTGGCTGCTAAAGTCAGAGAAAGGTCACTGTTGGTTTGATGCGGGGTGATGTAACCTTGGAGACAGCCCAGAGAAGAGAATGGGCTCTTAGTATTCCAACCAGAAGGGGACAGTATGTTCCTCTGGCCTCGTCAATTCACCCCTCCCTTCACCCATCCTTAACCCCCCCCCGATCACACAGTACTGCAGAGAGACACGCAAGGCACTTTGATCACTACACCGGGAAAGAGGGAGGAAGACAGGGAGAGAGAGGGAGTGAGACAGGGAGGGGAGATAGTGGGCTACAGAAAGAAGTGGACACTGAGACACAGTGAGAGGATTATTCCCAACACACTAAAATGCAAATATTGACACAGAGTGTGTGTGTGTGTGTGTGTGTGTGTGTGTGTGTGTGTGTGTGTATGGTGGGGTAGCTGACAAAGGAAGGGTAGAGAGAAAACGAAATAAAGGAGAGCAATAAAGTCACACAAAATTTGAGGGTGAGGAAGAAAGAAATCCTTCACTCCTCTTGTTTCTTTTCCGATCTGGCACATTGTTCCTGGCTCCCCTGCCGGACCCTTGGTCTTCTTTTGGCACGCGGCGTGGCGAGATGCTGCTTAGAGAAGTAGCATTAGCATTAGCATTAGCTCTCCCTATCCCCGCGTGACATCACCACAAAGTGTCCAAGTTTGTTAAGCTGCCAAGAAAAGGCTTGACTCTCCCAGGGCATGTCTAGCCCCTCCAGAGCTCAACTCTCCACTGTGAGGATGGGAGGTATGGGACAGAGGGATGCAGAGAGGAGGGCTGCTGGACCCACACACCATCCAGAGGTAAGGAGCTCATTAGGATCTTAGTGTCTTCCCTCACAGCAAGCCTGGACTCTCATATGGACAGATGTCCCTGTAACACTGTCAATTAGACATCAGAGATGTCAACAGCTCTAACCCTCCTTTCATCAGAGAGAAAGAAGAGAGAAATAGAGACAGGGAGGCAGGGGGCTGTCTGGATTTGTTAGAGAAAGCAAAAAGAACAGAAAGTGGAGAGAACATAGGAGAGGAAGAGGAATGAGATGAGAAAGTTGAGGAGAGAGGGCATGAGTGGTAAGGGCTACTGTGATATCAGCTACACCAGAGTCAACTGGGAAGAGCTATGGTGATATCAGAAACACTAATCAACAGAGGAAGAGTTATGGTGATATCAGAGACACTAGTCAACAGAGGAAGTTATGGTGAAATCAGAAACACTAGTCAACAGAGGAAGAGTTATGGTGATATCAGAGACACTGGTCCACAGAGGAAATTTTATGGTGAAATCAGAAACACTAGTCAACAGAGGAAGAGTTATGGTGATATCAGAAACACTAGTTCACAGAGGAAACTTTATGGTGAAATCAGAAACACTAGTCAACAGAGGAAGAGTTATGGTGATATCAGAGACACTAATCCACAAAGGAAACTTTACGGTGAAATCAGAAACATTAGTCAAAAGAGGAGGAGTTTCGGTGATATCGGAAACACTAGAGTCAACAGAAGAAGAACTATGGTGATATCAGAAACATTAG
Source organism: Esox masquinongy (assembly GCA_016801175.1). Taxonomy (NCBI): domain Eukaryota; kingdom Metazoa; phylum Chordata; class Actinopteri; order Esociformes; family Esocidae; genus Esox; species Esox masquinongy. The sequence continues at coordinate 49,386 of JACXGI010003055.1, read as the reverse complement.
CCAACAGCGGAAGAGCTGCGGTGATATCAGCAGCACCAGAGTCAACAGAGGAAGAGGATGAAGGGAAGAGGTGTGGGGGATGGGAGGAGATCGTATGCAAGTGTGTGAGTCACAGAGGGATAGAGAATGAGGGATTGTGCAGGAGAGGCAAATTAAGGACAAGCATGTCAGCCAGACAAGATGGAGGAAGTGAGAGCGGGAGGGATGGAGATGGAGATGAAAGAGCGAGGGGGAACATCCATTCCCAAAACATATTAAAAACTGACATCTGTGTATGTATGGTGGGTAGGGCTGGACCTGGCTTTATGGTAAAGTCAGAATCTTTACACTCCTCCTCATCCTCTTCCCCTCTTGGGCTTTAATGTAATCCAGCCTCGTGAAATGGCCTCTGCTTGTAAATTCTGAATAAAAATGCATTTAATTTACATTTTTAATAACTCTATTTATTCAGATCGCTTATGTTCTTACACAGATGCACGGAGGGGAGCCTTTGTCAGTCAAATCAGATAACAGAGTGGATCAAGATCTCAGCACTCCGTCTAACAGAAACAGTTGGCCATGTTTTTCCATTCGCCACCAACCTTTCGGCCCTCCTATTTAGAATGGGCTGAAGGCCGAAGAGATTTAAGGTGGCTCTGTCCTCCTGCACTGTACAAACACCAGGTTAGGGTCCCAGTCTCTTCACTGGCTTTACAGCGGGCGAGATTTCATGAGCGGTGCTAGATAGAGACCACTTTCCACCCACTCATCTTTACTAACACACACTAGCACAGCATGAGACCCTATGTGTCTGCATCACAGACACAGACACTGCACACACACACACGCACACGTACGCGCATGCACGCGCACGCGCGCACACGTGACACGTTCAGCTCATTGCAATGAAAAACGGATGTGTTATGTCCCTGAAAGGGAAGCTTTTAGAGCGGTTGTGTAGAAAGGTGTTGTTTGTTATTCTTACATAGATAGCTTCTGCTACAGAGTCCTGGTTTTACTGCAAACCTGTGTTACTCTTCATGATTGTCATGTCCTATACAGTCACAACGATGTTGATGCATCTTATATGATGTTTTATGCTCCTTGGTGGTTTCTTCTGTATGGTAGCTCTGGTAGACTAAAGGAGAATGTAGCTGTTAACACATTGGGAGGAGGCATTAGGTAGTTCTGAGTTTGACTCAATTTCAGAAATAGTACATAGAGGTCCAGTATCTTACATAGATACGCAAACAACACACATTTCAAAATCCTTGTGAGAAGTTTAAACATTATTCTCATTCAAAATCCAATTTTCTCAAATGTTTAAATTATTTATGGATTCATTAATTATTAATAGTATTACCTGTTCACATTTTAGTTATTTATCAAACACAATTATGGTTAACTGTCCTGCTCAAGGACAGAAAGGCTGACTGTTCTTTTACATTTCTGTCTGGATTTAATCTTGCAACGTTTGTGTTACTGGTGAGATTCTGTAAATTCTGGAGACCTATCAACTGTAATCTTAATAGAAATCTAACCTTTTCCCTAACTGTAACTTTTACTCTTAACTTACCCCCTAAGCCAAAAAACATAACGTAGGAACACATTTCTGATCTTTTGTGCAAATCTTGAAAGTTGTGAGAGTTCTGTGCAATATCTAGTGTAAATTTATAGTTACACTGAGACAGTTTTAGATAGTAACAAATAGCCTATTGTTGCTAGTTTAGCATTATATTGACTTATCCGAGTGGCTATCAAATAAAGCTTTAGATTTTCTATGATAGCCTACAGTAGCCTATATCTGGTGTTCAACTGACAATTAAAATGACATACTTGGTTTAGAACCCAATGGGCCAAATAGTTTATAAATTGCATTATAATAATTTAGAAAAAAATATTATTAATAGGGTGGGGAAAAGTTTTGTCTCTTTTGAAATTGAAAAAAAATCTTATTAGAATTGTCTGTTAAAATCAACTTCAGGTTCAGGTTCAGTAAAGGGCAATTATTAACAAATGTATATAGGTCCATTATCATTTTTTATTTTCTTTGATTTTGTTTTGATTTTGACATTCAAGTACTTTAAACCCACTTCTTTTTTTACTCACAGAGACCTACTTGATTAAATCAGACGTAGTTCGCCCACCCGATCACAGCACCTACAGAAAATCAGACAATGAAACCCTCTGCTTATAATTATCAACATATCATTAACATATTCAAGCTTGCAAAATGCAACATCGACTCCTTATTCATTCATCGTCTTTTTTTTTACCTGAAGAGCATTTCAAAGACAGCTTGAAATGTCGTAGGCCTAATCTACGCATTTAGTGTTGTTGTGGGAAACAGTAACTCCCACATAGCTGACTAATATTTAACCTATAACTGGGCTACCAAGGAATACCAACAAATGTGCTGCATGCTTGGCTCTACACCCTGATCCGAGCACTGGAAAACACATCCACCCGTGGGTAGGAAAGACTGCTGGTGGGCTACTGTCAATAGAATTCTATTCTGATGTGCTCTGGGTCGCCTACAACAAAATAACAGACTCGGTCTAGCTGAGTTAGATATGTTTTGGCTTGTTGCAATGTAAGTCGGGGGGGATTTGATTACATTGGAGAAAAACATTGGGGCAAACTCAGTGCATCTTGAATTTTGTGCATCTTGCGCAGGCAGGCATTTATTCTACACAACAGTCCTGGAGGTGGTGTGCTGTTGACTGAAATGGATAAAAGCCTTTTCTGGCAATGCAGAAAAGAAAGGCAAGGTGGCCCCCAACTTTGTTTGAAAGGACAATGGCAGCATCTAATGAGAGCAGGGGTGGTTGGGTATGTGCGTCCTCACATACAATTTCCCGGAGCACCGAGGTTCAGAATGTCCTTATGGTACAGCTCATATGACTTTGAGTACTAAAATGCCGTTCCCATTACTTGCCAAGATTATTAAGTCGTATTTCCTTCCTGGTGTGAGCTTTTGGGTGGCCTGGTTGAACCGTTCGCTCAAGCCGTATGCGTCCCCCCACAAGCTAAAGTTAAGGCAGCACTCAGCGAAGTGCATATTAACCGGCAAAACATCCTCTCACCCAGATGGAGCCTTTATCATTATAGGAGGATTTTAAATCCAGCAAACAAAACCAAAATATCACCAACTCGTGACCCACAAGAAGGATGGATAGTCTAGACCATGTGTACACAAACATCGGTGATGCATATAAAGCCATAACCTACCCACTCTTCCACCAATCTGATCACATCTCCCTGTTCCGTATTCCTGCCTACAAGCAGCTCAAGAGGGAGCCACCCACACGGAGTACAGTGTGACGGTGGACAGATAAAGCAGCCGCTGCAAGATTGCTTTGAGAAGACAGACTGCTCACATTCAACCACCCAGATCTACACCAACATTGTGGAATACACATCAGCAGTCACGGCTTTCATTAGGGACAGTGATGATGTCGTTCCCACAAAATGAATTTGGATACATCCTAAGCAAAATCCTACAGGTGAATGTAAACGCCTACATCCTGCTGAAAGCCTGCACTGTAGCATTCAGTGTCAGAGTGAAGACCCTAATAGTCTCAGTAGCGCGCTCTGTGTAAATACAAGCACATCGGGAAAGTACTCCAACCCCTTCACTTTCTCCGCATCCTGTCGTGTTATAAGACTTCATTTATTATTGAATCATTATAAGCAACACACAATGCCCGATAATGACAAAACGAAAACACGTTTTTTAAAATGACTGCCAAATTACTGAAAATGAAACTGAAATATAATTATTTAGACCCTTTGTCATGGCGCACCAAATTGAGATCAGATTTAATCATTGCTGAGATTTCTCTAGAACTTGATTGGATACCACCAAATTCAGTTGACTGGCCATGATTAAGGAAGGCACACACCTGTCTATATAAGGTCAGACAAAAAAACAAACCATGAAGTCAAGACATACATTCATGTGAAAAAGTGCATACCCTAGAATAGGGGCATTCAAATTTTACCCTACGAGGTGCAGAACCTGCTGGTTTTCATTAATTGCACCAACCTGGTCTCCCAGGTTTTAATAAGTCAGTGATGAACGGATTGCAATGAATAAATGGAGTGAAACTGGATTTGACTTATTTAAATACCACTGTCCTGGAACATATTTGGATACGGATATTTGAGCTAAATTCCAACCACATTCATTGATATAGATAATTCAATTTAACAAATCACAAGATGTTTACTTTGAAACAAAATCTTTCTTCTTAGGGCCAATCTTTACTTTACTCTATGAGGATTCTCTAATCATTTGCACCAGTTTTGTCGCACCTGATTCTAATTTCAGTTATTTTATGTGATATAAAATTGCATTTGTATTTATATTCATATCATCAATGTTTTCAAAGTAAAAACTTTTTATTGTGTAATTTTATCAATTTATCAATTAATCTACTTAGAATTTAGCTCAAATATCCATGTGTGCAAATATATAAAAAAAGACAACAAGGGCTTTACCCACTTTTTCACATGATTGTAGATCTGTGAATGGTTAAATTTTTTTTAAAGCATTGACAGTTCCCAGGGGCACAGTGGGCTCCATTATTGTGTAATGGAAAAAGGTTTGGAATCACCATGACAGATCCTACGGCTGACCGTCTGGCCAAACTAACTAGACAAGAAGGGCCTTGGCCAGGGAGGTGATAAAGAATGGCCACTCTAACAGAGGTTTACAGTTTCTCTGTGGAGATGGGAGAACCTGCCAGAAGCGCAACCATCTCAGCAGCACTCCATCAATCAGGCCTTCATGGTAGAGTGGCTGGACAGAAGCCACTCCTGAGTAAAAGTACATTAAGAGCATTACGAAAAACATTTTCTGGTCTGATGAGATCAAAATCCAACTGTTTAGCCTAAATGCCAAGCACTAAGTCTGGGGAAAACAAGGTACCGCTCATCACCTGACTAATACCATCTCTAAAGTGAAGCATGGTGGTGGGAGAATCGTGCTAAGGGGATGGGTTTCCGCTGCAGGGACTGGCAGACTGGTCAGGATTGAGGTAAGAATGAAGGAAGCAAAATACAGAGAGGTCCTTGAAGAAAACGCTATCGTGTGTGCACAGGACCTCAGACTGGGGCAAAGATTCATCTTTCAGCTGAAAACGACCCAAAGCACACAGTCACAACAGCACTGGAGTGGCTTCGGGACAAGTCTGTGAATGTCCTTGGGCGGGCCTGCCAAATCCCGGACTCGACCCCGATTTAACTTCTGCAGGGAGGCCTGAAGATTGCAGTTCACCAACGCTCCACATCCAATCTGACAGAGCTTGAGATGATTTGTGAGGAAGCATGGGACAAACTGCCAAAAGTCAGGTATGAAAAGCTGGTAGAAACGTACCCAAAACTCAAAGCTGTTACTACTGCCAAAGGTGCAGCTATGAATTAATGAATAAGGGACTGAATACTTATAAACGTGAGCTATTTAATATTTTTTATTTTCAATAAATTGCCATACATTTCTAAAAAACGTTTTTATTTTGTTATTAAGTGTGTAGATTAATGAAAAAATAAACAATTATTAATTAAATATACAACACTTGAAAATGGGGAGAAAGTGAAGGGTCTGAATGCTTTCTGAAGCCACTGTTAGTAAATAAAATGTCCTCTAATTCATTAAGGACTAAGGAAAGAGTGAACACTCACAAAGCCGTTGGTACAGATGGTATCCCTGATTGGCTCTTTAAAGCGTGCCAACCAGCTGGCGGGTGTCTTCAAACTTGTACTTCCTACTTTCTTCAAGGAGTTCATCACTCTCTTAATATCCAAGGTAACATGTCCTAATGCCTATTACCTTGCTTCACGAGCCTTTTAATGGCTCGTGTCAAACACCACCATTTGGCAAACCCACTCCGGTTTGCCTACTGCCTTAACCATTCAGACAGGCACAACGGGTGAACACTTTTTTGAAAATGCTGTTAATCGACTCTAGTTCAGCATTCGCTGATCTGCATTCACTGTGTCTGGACACCCACCCTGTGCAACCGGACAGCGTACTTTCTGACAAGCATACCCCAGGCTGTGAGAATTGGCAACAACAGCACCACCTCATCACTGACTTGTCAAGGGGCCCTCCCACTGGGGTGTCCTCAGTGCTCTTCGATAACCCCTGTTCATCAGTGATTGTGTGGCTCCCCTCAACACCCAGTTCATCATCAGGTTAGCAGAGAACACCACAGCAGTAGCCTTGATAACCAACAGCTGGGAGTCTGCCTACAGGGACCTCCCTGCAAGCCAACTGGCATCCTAGTGCAAGGAGGACAACATCTCCCTCAACATCTGCAAAAGTAAATAGATGATCGCTGACCTTAGGAAGCATGCATTTGCACATGCCCAATCCATGTAAATATTTATGTAAATACTGTACGTTATTGATCTCGTGTTCTGTTGTTATTATTATTTATTATAAGCATGAAATTGTACAGAGCCTTGGTGGAGAGGTAATTCTCCTGACTCTGTGCACATACGCTGTAAGGCTTTGCGCTGGATCCAGGATTCAGTACCTGTCTCCACCCATCAATACCTGTCTTCAGCCTTCAGTACCCGTCTCCACCCATCAATACCTGTCTTCAGCCTTCAGTACCCGTCTCCACCCATCAATACCTGTCTTCACCCTTCAGTACCCGTCTCCCCACCCATCAATACCTGTATTCACCCTTCAGTACATGTCTCCACCCATCAATACCTGTCTTCAGCCTTCAGTACCCGTCTCCACCCATCAATACCTGTCTTCACCCTTCAGTACCCGTCTCCCCACCCATCAATACCTGTATTCACCCTTCAGTACATGTCTCCACCCATCAATACCTGTATTCACCCTTCAGTACACGTCTCCACCCATCAATACCTGTCTCCACCCTTCATTACCTGTCTCCACCCTTCAATACTATCTCCACCCTTCAATACCTGTCTCCATTCTTCATTATCTTGTCTCCACCCTTCATTGCCTGTCTCTACCCTTCATTACCCGTCTCCACCATTCAATCCTGTCTCCACCCTTCAATACTGTCTCTGCCCTTCAATATCTGTCTCCACCCTTAAATTCTGTCTCTCCCTTCAATACCTGTCTCCACCCTTTAATTCTGTCTCTCCCTTCAATACCTGTCTCTACCCTTCATTACCTGTCTCCACCATTCAATACTATCTCCACCCTTCAATACTGTCTCCAGCCTTCAATACCTGTCTCCACCCTTTAATTCTGTCTCTCCCTTCAATACCTGTCTCTACCCTTCATTACCTGTCTCCACCATTCAATACTATCTCCACCCTTCAATACTGTCTCCAGCCTTCATTACCTGTCTCCACCATTCAATACTATCTCCACCCTTCAATACTGTCTCCAGCCTTCATTACCTGTCTCCACCCTTCAATACTATCTCCACCCTAACACTCCTCCTCTGAATTCTACTGTGAATAGAAACCTTGCAGAAAGGCAGTCATTCAGATAGCCAGTCATTCAGAAAGGCAGTCATTCAGAAAGGCATTCATTGTCAAAAAATTAAAACAATAAAAAAAGACACATACAAAAATAAAATAGACATATACAGAGACATAAGCAAGAGAGAAAGAATGGGATACAGAGAAAGAATGAGAGAGGAAGAGAGGGTGAAAAGTGTGTCTGTGAAAGAGGAGACATTAGTGTCAGTGGGAAGTTGATATGTGTTAGTTCAAAGGTAGAATGGAGGTTTGGGTTCAGCAGGTTAGAGAGAGAGTGAAGTTTGGCTTCAGTAGGTTGGTGACAGAGTGAAGTTTGGCTTCAGTAGGTTGGTGACAGAGTGAAGTTTGGGTTCAGTAGGTTGGTGACATAGTGAAGGTTTGGGTTCTGTAGGTTAGTGAAAGGGGGAAGGTTTGGGTTCAGTAGGTTGGACACAGAGTGAAGGTTTTGATTGAACAGTTTAGAGACAGAGTGAAGGTTTCAGTTTACTAGGTTAATGACAGTGTGAAGTTTTGGGTTGAGTATGTTGGAGACAGAGGGAATTTTTGGATTTATTAGGTCAGACATATAGTGAATATTTGGGTTCAGCAGGTTAGTGACAGAGTCAAGTTTTCAGTTCAGCGGGTTCAACACGGAGTGATGGTTTGGGTTCAGAAGGTTACACACAGAGTGAAGATTGGGGTTCCGTAGGATAGAGACTGGGTTAAGGTTAGAGTTCAGTAGGTAAGACACAGAGTGATGTTTTGGGTTCATTAGGTTAGAAACAGAGTAAAGGTTTGGGTTCAGTATGTTAGAGACAGTAAAGGTTTGGGTTCAGTATGTTAATGAAGAGTTGGGTTCAGAAGTTTAGTGAGAGTGTGAAGGCTTGGGATCAGTAGGTTAGAGACCTATTCAAGGTTTGGGTTCAGTGAATTAGACACAGCTTGAATGTTTGGGTTTATTAGGTTAGGGATAGATTGAAATTTTGGATTCAGTTGGTTAGTGACAGAGTAATGGTTTCGGTTCAGTAGGTTAGAGACCTCGTTGAGGTTTGGGTTCAGTAAATTAAACACAGACTGAATATTTGAGCTCAGCTGGCTGGTGAATGAGGGAAGATTTGTGTTCAGTAGGTAAGTGACAGAGTAAAGGTTTGTGTTCAGTAGGTTACAGACAGAGAGAAGTTTGGGATTCAGTAGGTGAAAAACAGATGGAAGGTTTGGGTTCAGTAGGTTAGTGACAGAGATAAGCTTTGTGTTCAGTAGGTTAGAGACAGAGGGAAGGTTTGTGTTCAGTAGGTTAGAGACAGAGTGAAGCTTTGTGTTCAGTAGGTTCGATACAGAGGGAAGGTTTGTGTTCTGTAGGTTAGAGACAGAGTGAGGCTTTGTGTTCAGTAGGTTAGAGACAGAGTGAAGGTTTAGGTTCAACAGATTAGTGACAGAGTGAAGGGTTAGATTCAGTAGGTTAGAGACAGAGGGAAGGTTTAAGTTCAGTAGGTTAGAGACAGAGTGAAGGGTTAGATTTAGTAGGTTAGAGACAGAGTGAAGGGTTAGATTCAGTAGGTTAGAGACAGAGTGAAGGGTTAGGTTCAGTAGGTTAGAGACAGAGTGAAGGGTTAGATTCAGTAGGTTAGAGACAGAGTGAAGGGTAAAATTCAGTAGGTTAGAGACAGAGTGAAGGGTTGGATTCAGTAGGTTAGACACAGAGTGAAGGGTTAGATTCAGTAGGTTAGAGACAGAGTGAAGGGTTAGATTCAGTAGGTTAGAGACACAGAGAAACAGACTGATTTGTTCCCCCTAGGGTTGGTATTTTATTCATTGGGACTTGATGCATCCAAGTAAAGGATCATTCGGTTTTGGCACCTTTAAAGATTTCATTTTCAATTTGAACAACATTGAAAATTAAAAGAAACAAAGAAATGACTAAGGCTGTGTGAATTTGAAAAATTAAATACATATATTTATATAAATAAATAAACCAAACCATTAAAAAAGCAGTTTTTGTTCAATGTAGATCATATGGTTTGTTTCACAAAAGCATAAGATAAAATTAAGTAAATAAAAAAGTACATAACAGAAAAAAATACACATGAAACATTAATAGTTAGTGTCATCGCTTTGTTCCCCTTATAATTATAATTATCCTTTAAAACTTAAGTTTCTCTTGAGCAGATTTGCTGTAATTTTATAGCATGCATTTAATTTCTGAAATTGTGAGTCACTTAGCTTCTCTTGTACTATGTCATATTTTACTTGTTGCTTGCCTTTTACGCAAGTTGTTATTTTTGTGTTTGGCGTCCTCTTCTTTTCCTCCCCCTTTCCTCCTTCCTTTTTCTTTGAGAAGTCGTGTTAGGAGTCTCTTTTTCCTGTTAACTATGACCCCACTGTTGTTGTCGTTGGTTTCTAATGAGGGGTTCAATGCTCCCATGACTCCCCAAAAAGAAAGCGAACAGGGACTCAGAAAAAGGCGAGAAGGTTCTATTAAAATAATAGATATTTTTCTACTGTTGACTATCTGCGTCTGTCTTTTGTCCTGTTTCAGCAGCTCTGCACTGTGGATTGCCCGCAGTACATTCTCTCTGGCTCTATGTCATCCTTCCAGCAGGTCCTAAAAGAGTCTTTTCTCATGTTACCAACAGCACTTGGTTTAGTTGTTGTTGTTGTTTTTTTTTGCTTCAGTAAAGTCTGTACCTCTTGATTATTAATGTAATAATGTATTAATAAAATTAATACACGTATATAGTACCTTTGTTTAAAGTTCACAGATTGGGCTAATTCTTACTGAATCCCAAGCTGCAACAATTCACAGTTTTAATGCAGAAAATAAATAAATGAATAAGAATAACAACAAATCAAAGAGGCATATGATGTGCGGTGTGGCGGGAAGGTACCGTAGCTCGTTGCACCCCCCCAATGGTGGAACCAAACTGTCAATACCAAACGCTTACGAAATCACAAGTTTAAATCATAGCCCTTCCCTCTAGTGCCCCGCCCTAACCCCCCCATAAAAATGACTCAGTCTCTCAGGACAATCTGCCTCATTCTCCCAGTACTACCATTCACTCTAACGGAACTCAACAAACCCGTTTGGACTCTCTCAGCAATGGTAGATGGGAAAGGTCATGCAGCTGAATTAAATAAAAATCATCAATCCCTATAAACACGGAAACTCATCCTGGCCTACGGTATATCGGACACCTAGGGCAGGGGGTCCTTCCTGTCTCCCCTCCCTCGGGCACTGCTCTGGAGGGCTCCCTCATACGGGTGTGGTTCGGCGGTTGGCTGTGTTGGTGTTGGCCGAGTCTTTCTCCTTCTGGATGCAGTTGTGGACCTGTAGGAAGTTGTGGTCTCTCTCCGAGTTGTAGGTGGCGGTGGGCGTGCCCCCGGGCTTCAGTGTGTCCCGGGGCAGTGTGTACATGGAGATCTCCGTGGAGGGCAGTGCGCTGAATCCCTTTAGGCCCACGGGCGAGGCGTCGCGGGAGTGCGAGGGGTCTGTGGAGCGGGAGGAGGAGCGCGAGCGCCGCCGGTAGCGGTAGCGGTAGGACGGGATGCGCGTTATGGCCGAGGCCTGGAAGTAGTCGGCAGCCCTGGCCCCGGCTCGGAGCTGCCGATGGCGGTCAATGAACATGTGGACGGCCAGGACACCCACCATCTCGGCCATGATGAAGGACAGGGCGCCGAAGTAGAACGACCAGCCGTAGGAGTAGCTGTTCTTCTTGGAATCACTTTTAGAGGGGTCCCCCGCGTTGGCTGATATGTACACGATGATCCCGATGATGTTACTCAACCCTGAGAGAGTGGAGGGTTGGGGAGTTGGAGGGGAGAGATGAGAAAACAATGACTAAACAGGAGGGAACGGACCTTATGTAAACATTCCACATTTATAGTTTTACTTCCGTGGGGATTTTTATTAACTGTTAGAATGACAACTGCCAGTCTGCCTGAGGTCCGACATAATGGAAAATACATTCCAGACAAGAAGACATTACATTCAGTTCACACACATTAACATGTTGGCATTACAGACAATCGAGGACGCATTAATTAACAGTTTACGTGTCTTCATAGTCCGGGAGGTGCTGTGATGTGATTTTACTGCTAGCTTGAGTTAGCTGAGGTGGAACAGAGTTCCATGGGGTCACCGCACTGAATACTACAGTCCTTTACCCAGCCTTTTGAAGAGACCCCTGGTGGCATGTCTTACGGGATATGTATGCAGTCTGAGCTGTATGTTAGCTGATTAAACAGACAGTTAGGCACTTTGAACACGTCCACGCCTCTCGCGAGGACCAGGAGTAATGCAGTCAATCTTTCTTCTGCAAAGAGCCAGGAGAGATTGATTTGCCTGTGGTTGATTAATCCTCCGTGTGTATTTAAAGGCCAGACGTGCTGCTTTGTTCTGGTCCAGCTGCAGCCTTTCTAGGTTCTTTCTTTCTTTTTTACACCAGACTGTTTAACTGGTCAATAGTCAAGATTTGATAAAACTAAACCCTTTTGGTGGAATGTGACGATAAAAGAGCAGTAGTCCCCCATGAATCTGTCCTCCATGAAGCTTTTCTTTGAATGAATCCGTTACAGCGAAAGTGCCATTAGCAAGACATTTTGATATTTTGAGATAAAAATGCCACTGATTCGTCGAAGGATGAAGTACATACATTTTGTACCTCTAATAGTTTAACTGTTAAAATATATCTGATTACGACCTGGAGTTACAGCTTTTGTCCTCAGTGTCAAAGAGTATGGAATCAGACCCTAAAGCCGGGACAGCACATTACTTGATTGTACCTCTGATTCACACAGTGGTCATAACCGATGATGGTGATAAACATACAGGACTACTCATCTACTGCACATCTTCTGCTTTTCTTTTTACGTTTTGTCACTCAGACTGGGAAGTGTGAGACCGTGGGGCTGGGAGGATAGATCATTGAAAAGTATGTCAGGGACGCCATATTTTTAGAGTTGAATCCCAGTGGGTAGCTCTTAGCCCAACAACCGCATGAGAAGAAAAGAAGTGCATGAAGAAAGAAGAATGTTACGTGTTCCTCGTGGCTGCTGTGAGGAGTCAGCACAGACCTCTAAAGCCTCCTGAGCTGAAGATGTCCAGCAGCAGAGAGGGAGTTCTAGGGCATCTTAGCTGGGTTCCTCTCCGGGTACCAAGGTACTGGACATTACTGACAAAAACAAACGACTAAAACCGTTTTCATTTGAGTATACAGTACCTTGTTATACAGTACCTCGTACCACTCGAATCTACTCTCCCTCAAGTAAGCCCATACTGTTTAATATCTCCCACACTGCCTCTTTCATCCTCCGACCTGTCCCAGATACCCACGCTCTCCCTCTCGCTCTTCCTCCCGGGACTCACCTGCAGACACAAAGAAGATCCCGGCGCTGAGGATGATGTTGTGGCGTGACTTGTAGAACTCACTGGCGGCTATGCACAGGCCTCCCATGAAGAGGAGAATGACGCTGAGGATGGGGAAGATGCTGGAGGCTCTCACCGCACCTGGGAACCATCAGAGGGACGAGAGGGGCAAACAGTCAGCAGAAAGACAGTGACGAGATTGGAGGGAGGAGAAAAAAGAGCGCAAGGACAAAAAGATCCATGGAAGAGGAAAGACGCAAAGGGAGAGGAGATGGCGGGAGAAGACCGGGTCCATAACAGCAGCTGCTCTGTCTCACTGCGAGCCACATCATAATCAACACTTCATCAGCACTGTGAACGTCTCCATCCACACCCCAGTGTGTCCCCTCAGTGAGCCTCTGTTACACAGCCTTATGTAACCACGCCATCTGACCATGCACAGTGCCGGCAGTACATACAGCATTGGAGGATTGTATTCCGCAGTTTCATGTATTGCAAATGACAATATCTCTCTCAGAGCTCTTGGGCCTGGCCTGTGAGTTACAGGGCACTGAAGGGCGATGCTTCTCAAACTAAGCCCACATCCTCAGCTGAAGACAGTGCTAATGCTAAAGTGTACAAAAGTGACTATTTGGGGCCACAAAAGGAAAGCAGGTTTTCTTTTATGATTACCATCATTTTAATAAACCGACAGTATGTTTTAAGTTGCAAACACACAGTGGGTATAGAATGTCACCACCCCTTTTCAAAAGGCAAACTTTTGTTGCTTTAAAGCCTCAAATGAAAACAAATAAAAACACTTTTCCCGGCTTTTTTTACACATGGTAACCCACAAAATCCAAGGGTAACCCACAAAAACACATGGTAACCCACAAAAACATTTTAAAATGTAAACAGGAAAATACCCAATTTTCTTAGGGTATTTAAACAAAAATAGTTTAAAAGCAATTAAATGAATTATTTTGGCTCAATAATATGAAATAACTGTCTTTAGTCTACAGAATAAAGATATCTAGTGTAAACTGCTGAATCAATCTCTACAAGGTAACATAATGATAACAGCATTCTAGGTTAAATGACAGGGCCAAACACATATCATAATTTACAGTATAATACATTTATATTTCTCCAAATCAGGTATGGCCAAGGGCCCCATGAGGATTTACAGGTGACCCATTTTGTGGGCATGGTTAGGAACTCTTTTATAAAAGCACCAATACTCCAGTCATCTTGCCGATCCTTCCTTCCTTCTTCAAATCAAAAGAAATATAACTACACTGCATCCTCCGTGGATAGTGATATGAGCAAAATGCAAGGCTCCGCTGTCATACATACACCGATCAGCCATGACATTATGACCACCTGCCTAATGTGTAGGTCCGACTTTTGCTGCCAAAACTCCACTAGACTGAAGGTGTGCGTGGTATCTGGCACCAAGACATTAGCAGCAAGCAGATCCTTTAAGTCCTGTAAGTTGTGAGGTTGGGCCTCCATGGATCGGACTTGTTTGTCCAGCGCATCCCACAGATGCTCGACTGGATTGAGATCTGGGGAATTCAAAGTCAACACCTTGACCTCGTTGTTGTCCTCAAACCATTCCTCAACCATTTTTGCTTTGTGGCAGCGCATTATCCTACTAAAAGAGACCAGTGCCATCAGGGAATACCAATGCCATGAAAGGGTGCACATGGTCTGCAACAATACTTAGGTAGGTGGTACGTGTCAAAGTAACCAGCATTAATTTATACAGCAATTTGAGCTACAGAAGCTCGTCTGTTGGATCGGCCCACACAGGCCGGCTTTCGTTCCCCACGTGCATCTGTGAGCCTTGGTTACAGAATGTGTGTCTCGTGTGTGAGCGGTCCAGGGTGGTGTCAAATCTCGTCAGTCTCCTGGGGAGGAAGACTCAGTGACGTTCCCTCTTCACAACTTTGCGCGCGGACCATGTTCATTTTTCCTCCGGGCGTTCTCCCTTTCCTGTAGTACACATCCGCTCCTTTGTCTTGCTGACTTCAGAAGGACAGTTTGTTGTCCTGGTACCACATAGCTGGGTCTCTGACCTCTCAGTAGGTTGTCGTTTTCTGTGATCAGACCTGCCATAAACGCGTCGCCAATGAACTTGATGATGGTGTTGGGAGTTGTGCACGGACACGCGGGTGTGGGTAGACTGAGGGGTCCCGGTGTTGATGGTCAGTGTGGGTGAAGTGTTTTTGCTAACCCTCACCACCAGGGGGCGGCCCGTCAGGAAGTCCGGGGTCCTGTTGCAGGAGGAAGCGTTCAGTCTCAGGATCTTGAGCTTACTCATGAGCTGAGCAGGTGTTATGGTGTCGATCGCTGAGCTGCCGTCAATGAACAGCATTCTAACATAAGTCTTCTGGTCCAGGTGGGAGAGGCCATTGTAGAGAGCGGTGGAGTTAGTCATCTGTGGATCGGTTGGGGCGGTATGGAAGTGCAGGTTTAAGTGCTACTGGACGATGGCCTTGGCGTTCTTGGGCACAGGAACTATTGTGTTAAGCAGGTGGTCTCCTTTTCCAGTTTAGTTATGTCACTATACAGGCTGGTGTGTGCGGCCTTTGTACCAGCATTGCTTTATGCTGGGATATCGGCAACGACTTAAAATATATTAATACTCTCACGTGTTTTCACCTCTTCCTTTTCTGACTTCCTGGTTTAAGGCCTGGACTGAAGTTAGCAGTACACTGAGGGCCACGGCTTCATCAGATTAATAGTTGTGATCCAGATCTATGTGAGCGATCACTGCCTTGATTGAGTTCTTTCCATAGGAAACGATGGCAGCGACGTTGAAAAAAAAAGGGCCTGTAAATCGGGCACCTATCAGAAAAATCAAAAATAAATAAGAGCCCGTAAATCGGCACCTATCAGCCGCTGAGCCATCTTGTCCCTTTCCCCTTCATCATTACGCTTCACTTCTCCCCCTGACCTCCCTCTGCTCCTCTCTTCTCTCTAGCTCCTGTTTAACATGCACACTTAAACTTTCATCAGGTTAGTTAAAATCTCCCCACTTCACCTCATCCCTGCGCGCGGCTGCCTCCTCAGCACTTTCTCCTGCTTCTCCCCAAAGTGCTGACGCTGTCGCCGGGGCTGGTGGCTACACGCTGAACCTGCGGGGACCCTCCGCTCCTGGCGGCCCATCTGCCCGCCTGCCGCCACCCCCCTCCGTTCCTGTCCCCCTCAAGCCGTAACGCGCCACATCACACGGGAACTCTGGGAGAAGGCAGCGGGCCGACAGCTGCGGAGGAAGGAGGACTTGGCTGTCCGGCCCACCATCACTCACCCGCCTCCCCTGGGCCTGGTACAGAGCTCACAGTAGGAGTCTTGGGCGGCCCCTCAGGATGGATCAACACTGCACTGAACCTGCATGTGGTTATGGAGTTATGTACTGTCACTGGCAGTACATGTGGTTATGAGTTATGTACTGTCACTGGCAGTACATGTGGTTATGAGTTATGTACTGTCACTGGCAGTACATGTGGTTATGAGTTATGTACTGTCACTGGCAGTACATGTGGTTATGAGTTATGTACTGTCACTGGCAGTACATGTGGTTATGAGTTATGTACTGTCACTG
>JACXGI010003055.1:0-32901 GCA_016801175.1 Esox masquinongy | reverse complement strand
ATTTCTACAGATAAACCTCAACCAATCACATCACTGGTACAAACATATTCACTGGCCCATTTTAGATAAATCCTCCCTCTGTCTCAGCTCCTTAACATCTGCTATTCCAATAGAGACGTGCAATCTAGCAGATATGTCACACAGGTCAGTACTAAAAAATACACTTTTTCAAAAACAATCTATCCAAGCTGCAATCTGCCTCTTGAATTCGTCAAACCTATTGTGATTTTGCTGTATAATGACATTTGATGTTTATGTCAGTGTTTAACTTTGTATTTTGTACATACTTTTTTTTGCTTCTGTGCCCTGTCTTCCAATTGTATGCATTTAACCACATTGAAAATGAGAATTTGTTGTCAACTGACTTACAGTACCTGGTTAAATAACAGTGAAATAAATAAAATGTGTCTATATGACTAACACTAAGCCTTGCACACCTCCCCAACAAAGGCATAGAGACAGGATGTCACACAAAATGATTAACACTGTTTTAATTTCCTCATCCTCTGTCCTCCATTTCTCTCATCTGTCTTTCTGTCTGCCCCCTCTCTCTCTGTCATCCTCCAAGCATCACGCGTCTTGTCTTTCCCTGGTCTCTTCTATTTGTGAGGTTACTCGTTAAATCGCTCTCCTCTTCTCTCTTTCCCTATTATCTTCCTCCTCTTCCACATGGAATAGTGGGGTTTAGAGTTACAGGTGGTGGGCTAATTAAATATTAAGTTGTCCTGGGAGTTGACCCTGCACCTTCCTGTTTCCCCCTATTCCTAGACCCCCCCCCCACACCTCCCCTCGCTCACGTTAACCCTGGGAATATTGACATGGCCAGTCACACTACATAACCTGGGAGAGGGCAAAGGGGCTCTTTCTCATCCATCAGTTTAATTTACACAGACAAAAGAGAGATAAAAGGCCAGCCAAATTGTATTGATTGTTGACAGTGAATGTTTAATACCGCAGCTCTCAAGGTGACGCCAATCTGGAAGAGAGAGCAAGAGAGAAAGAGGAATAAAAAGAGAGGGGGAGAGAGACAGAGAGAGAGACAAAGAGAGACAGATAGAGAGACAAAGAGAGACAGAGAGAGAGACAGGGAGACAGAGAGAGACAGAGAGAGGTAGAGAGAGGTACAGAGAGGTACAGAGAGGTAGAGAGGTAGAGGTAGAGACAGGGGCCGGCTGAGGGGTTGCTGGGTTGAATCATAAAGGTTCTGTATTTGGTTCAGCTATAATTATGGCCATGTTGAAAAACAAATACCCTTGTTTCCCATATGGAAAAGTAATATATGGCAATATATATTCAATTCAGTGGGCTTTATTGGCATGAATGTTGCAATTTTCAACAGTGTTGCCAAAGCGTTTTACAATGTAATAAGAAAAAGATTCATACAATTATCATATCAATATATGTATGTAATTTATATGCCTTATATGAGCATATATGTTGTAAACATATACAGCTCTGGAAAAAATTAAGAGACCACTGCACTTTTTTCTTTCCTTTCCAAAAAAATCGAAAAGGATGGTTTTGAGTGAGGAACAGAAGGGTTAAAATTAAGAGACCACTGCAAATTGAACGCTTCTGTTCCTCACTCAAAACTTTCCTTTTCAACTTTTTTGCAAAGGAAAGAAAAAGGTGCAGTGGTCTCTTAATTTTTTCCGGAGCTGTATTTGGTTTGATCAACACATATGTACATATAAATATACAAGAATTGGCCGTTTTTATATATGTTAGATTTAAATATGTAATTAACATATATGATCATGGATTTTAAAATATCTGTTACGTCTTTTAATGTATATGGCCATATATGGCCATACAGTATATTAGATATCCGTATGGGTTATCAAATGACTAGTTAAATATAGTGTGCTATTAGCTATGGATATAATAATTACTTAGTGGACTGAGAAGCAGCTGGCCCTGAGGCAGAACTCTCTGGTGTAGTGAACGTTTGCTAAAACGCTTGGTTCAAAACCATAGGTCTCAAATGGCTAACTGCTAGCTATTCTCATATGCTAACCTAGTAGAATAAGTTAGCAAAATAACGTACCAACCTCAGTCAGGCATTTTAAACAGTATTGCCACCTTCCGATCACATTTTTGTAAATGTAAACTTGACTATCACAGGGAGATTAACTCCTTGGTTTGATTTGAAACCCATTGTCTATGTGGATGTGAACCAATATTTGTGCATGATGCTATACAACTCTTACCCTACGAGGTCCGGAAGCCTGCAGGTTTTCTATTCTACCTCATCACTAACTGCACCCACCTGGTGTCCCTGGTTGGAATTAGTCCCTGTTTCGAGGGTTGTAATTAAAAAACAAAAGTGGAACTGACTTTGAGGTCCAGAGTTGAGTTGGAGTGCATCATTGAATGGGCAACTAAAAAAAGTAGGCTAGATAACAAAATAACCAACAGGTAGCAATAAGGAAATCCGTCAATTAAAATAAAGCAAACAAGGCACCAATGCTTTATTTTTTGCGCATATTTGACAATTTAACAAATTGGCTCTAGAGGTGGGTTTCAGAAAAAGGCGGAAGAAAGAAGATGACCCAGGAATGACATTTATTTTGAAAAAGGCTGAAGAAAGAAGTAGACCAAGGAATTACATTGATTTTGAAAGTTATTTTGGGGACACAGCAGTCCAAGGCACTCTTTTGTAGCACCAAGCTAACCACTAGAGTCAAATCTTGACTGTGCACGCGTTGACATGTGACCTGCCAACCTGGTGGACAGAATGGTGTGAAATAAATGCCTGGTGTGGATGACTATGAGAAAGGCTGCCAGCTGGTCTGTATCTGCTTAGAGTTGTTTATGGGAAAGGGCCAGAGATTAAATTTAATATTTAATCAGCATTCAAAAAAATTAGGAAGGGAGAGAAAGGGCTAAACAGGTGTGTAGCGATTTTGGAAATTAATCACATCCATCTACGTAAACAATTTGAATTGGATGATAAGTATTTTGTTAACAGGTATGATGATCTATTCAGCTGGTAGGACATGTTGGCCTATAAGATAATCTAGCATTCTGCCAGCTTAAACCAATGGTGTGAGCAAAGGTTTATGAGTACTGTATGTCACTCTGGTTGGAACCGTTTGACGGAGCTGGCATAATACTGAGTACATGAAGAGGTTATAGGAGCAGCTGGACGGATAACATATAACATGTGTCAATAAATGTTAAGTATGAAAAAAATTTGTTTTATAAATAAGATAAAATTCAGAATGGGTGTTTCTTGTACATGAATTGCTTATGTAGTTTTTATCAAAACCCATCCATTGGCACACTCAGATAGCAAATTATGTTTTCAGCAAGACTAACTTAAAGGAAGATTTTGTCCAAAAATCATATTTCGGTGACAGTCCCCTTACCCCGAATTGGTCCTTCAGGCACGTAGAGTCATTTTTTAAAACAATCCATTATTCAACTATGCCTCAGTCAGTAATTAGTGTTATTAGCATTGTACAAATTCATGAATGGAAACTGTACGTACTGCTATCACAAACCTGCATTGCAAGCGGAAAACTAGCGGAAAAGTGTTTTAGAGAAAACACTCGAAACTAAGACAAGTGGAGTTGTTTACCTCAAAGAACATGATGATGTTGTATTCCTCTAAATAAAATAATCCTCAATATAATTCTCATTTCAAATAAACGGGTACTTCCTGTGTTTACTGGTCAGTTTTGTTCACAGTTGTATCAATCCATGTGTTCGTTCGGGAAGAGTAAGTTTATACATCACAGTAAACGAAAGTTAGTATTCGCTAGCTAGAAAGCAAGTTGCCTTTTTCGTCTTTGATATTCACCTCTGACAATCAAACTTTATTTGCTTGAGAGAGAAAGGAAAATACATAGAGTATATATTATGTCTGACTCTAAATACGAGCAGGAAGAACATTTTTCGGGGGATAGAGCCTTACTTGTTCTAACCATAATACACAATTGACCGATTAGAAGCTTGGACAGCAGCTAAAGGGGGGCGATCGTGAACCTGTTAATCCCCAAACCTTGCCCAGAAAATCCGGAGGCAATGTGTACTTTGTGTATTATAACATAGCAATCGAAAGTATTACTTACAATCTGTCTTGTCTCCACGGGTTGAACTGAGTCTCTTGATGGAATTGCATTCACCTTTAGACCTCTTCTAAGTGAACGTGGATCAGGATCCACTGTATTAAAATGTTTCTCACAAAAATTTTATGTCTCGTTGGCAAAGTTGCTCCATTGTTTCTACCACAATATAACTCGGGAGAGGCAGGTATTTTCCCAATTGCAGCAGAATTTATTTTCGAACAACTGCAGGAGCAGTCAAACAGCGTGGTCAGAGGTGAACAGGCAGAAGTTGATGCAAACAAAGGAAATCCAGAAGTTCTAAGTTTATTTATTCAATGCACTAAATAACACAGCATCATCCCTGCACAATTAAATTATTGTGACAATACACACAACATCTCCGTAGTAAGAATTAAGAAATATATAAAGCAAAAAATATAGCAATAATATACATAAGTGTAAACTAGCAGCAATTTTAAAAAGCTAGGCGAAGCAACCTATCTTCACATAACTTGTTGAGGTTAAAGTTCACACTCACCTCAATGACATCACTGCTGAAGAACAGCAGCTGTGTATGGTGGCTATCGGAAATAGTTTGCTAGTGCCAGTTTGAATTCAGCCAATTCCGCCAGCTGTTTCATCAGTGTAAAGTTTAAAAAATCGATGCTACCACGACAGATTACTGAATGTAGTTTGAAGTGTTTTGGAGTAGTTTTACGCTTGCAATGCAGCTTTGCGATAGTGTTACGAACCGTTCCAATTCATGAATTTGGACGATGCTAATAACGCTAATTACAGACTGGGACAGAGCTGAATAATGGATTGTTTAA
The DNA here is from genome assembly GCA_016801175.1 of Esox masquinongy. NCBI lineage: Eukaryota > Metazoa > Chordata > Actinopteri > Esociformes > Esocidae > Esox > Esox masquinongy. Next base: position 28,019 of record JACXGI010003055.1, on the reverse strand, counting down.
AAAATGACTCTATGTGCCTTCTAGAATATCTCTTGGGGACTTTGAGAAAATATGAATTTTGGATGAACAATCCCTTTAATGACAATAATCAAATATTTCAAATATCCATATTTTTGACTGCAATCGATGCCACATACACCGTGTTAAAGCAGACATTTCCTTTGCAGTACAGTTTCTCTTTAACCTAGCCGGTGTACATCGACCTATGGCCCATCACGTTTTTAGGTGACGATCGCGCTTCTTGAAACGAGTCGTAATCTGCACCACGTTGTCAAAAGGCAGCGTGTTGCATTAATCTATTCACTTTTGGTTCCCTCTCCCAGGTGTTGCCGATGCCTGCATGATCTATAAACATCCAAATAAATATTTACGAGATTTCTGTGACCAAGCAGACCAAGCCGGTGGTCCTATAATCAGGATGTCATAATGTCAAATCTAGGTTTTAGTTTATCAATATTGATATTATTAATTATTATATTCATATTTTGAATAATTTAGGATCTGCTCATGTAGAAATTGACACATAATCTTTAAATATTGTTTCGTAAATCTAAACTAGGCTAACTATAAATTTTCAAAGAATGATAAATTGATATCATTCTTTGAATGATAGGCTAATTATAAACTATTTTCAAACAGCTAATTTACAATCTCTCAGACTACACCATCTCCTAAGCCCAGGGCTAAGCAAGTGTTCACACTTCACTTCTACATATTGTGGGCCAGCACCACCCTTAGCCCAGGGCTAGCTGGCCCTGCTCTGTAGCTAGGGTTAGCACTGACTTTTCAGGGCTAGCCCAGAATCACGGTGAGAAAATAACCAGTGTGAAATGGGGTCAAGAACGAAATCATAGAACGTATAATGTTGGATCACAAAAACTGAACTTTGTTTTAACTTACATACGCTCTTGACACCACACTGTGTTTCTGTTTTGGTCCTTTCACTCAGGAAATTTTTGTTGTTTCAGTATACCAGCTTTTTCTTAGCGAGGTAGTTACTGCAGCTTGCTTTTGTTGAAACACTAAAGTTCGACTAGTCACAATCTCTGCCTCATGTTCATTTTTTCACATCGCCATTTTTCGTTTTCTTTGTGTAGTTTTAACAAATTGGTCAAAGCTAAAATCGACAGGGTGGGCAACTTGATCAACCAATGTCAAAAAGTCCTTAATTTAATCAACACTGATCGCATGTCAGTAATGTACCTGTAACATTATTCACATGCCAGAGATAACATCACATTTGTAGCTTGTGATAAATAGAATGTAAAATAGCCTTGTGTCATATTTGTCTGTTAGGACAGGGCTTAGAAATACAAGTGTGAATCCTTAGCCTAGGGTTTAACCTTAGACCAGGATTAACAAACTCTTGTGTGAACAAAGACTAAGTTAACACAGAGCCAGTCTTAGCCTGGGGCTAAGATAGCCCTGGGCTAAGAACAATGCAGTGTGAAAAGGCCTAAAGTGCCACAATGCATTCAAAGTTCTTGATTTTGCCACCTCGGTTTCAAATCCTGAGACCGCCAGCTCTTTGTAACACATAACAAAATAGGTTTTGTTCAATATCATGTGATAACGTTTTTTGAAACCTGGTGTCATGTCAGCAGAATCTTTTTGGAACACGTCTTGGGAACTATGTTTCCGATGCAGCAAGTCTTAAAATGTTCAGGACAGTACGGAGCGTGAGTGCCGAGTGGCCCATCATTAACATACGGAGGGGTTTGAATAATTAAAAAGATAAGGCCCAAATGAAACCCAAATACTGTCAATAGTTTGAAGGTGCTTTCAATGTGCATTCAATTCCACAAAATGCCATCTTCACAGACCAAATGTGGATATGTCGAAAGCAACTATATACTTTCAATGGGAGGGACAGAAATTCCTACTACCGTAGTTAGCCATGCCGCAAGAATGGTAGCAATCAGCCCAGAGTGCTTATGCATTCCGTTTATATTACCCACCATGCTTAGCAGCGCACTCCAAAGTGCACTGACCTTCACAGTAACCTCCCAGCATGCTGTGTACCTTTGCTTGTTTCAGGCTGCCGCTTGCTTCGCCAAGTGCCCCTGGGTTTGGCTAGCCACACTCTACCTCAGAAGCAAAGAAAAGCTGGGGTCCGTGCAGATTTCTTATGCCGGAACGCAGGCTATTTTACTCTAACACTGAATATGTCTGTGAAGTGTTCGCTTAGTGGATGTATGAAATTCAGACAGGCGGTTTTATGAGGTCTCCTGTTCCTTGGTTCCAGGGAGGGCATGAGTGAGAGCTGGAGACGGAAATTCTTGGAGAGAGACGGAGGGATAACTATGCCCCAAGGCAGTGAGTGCTGCTCATTCTGAGCTCCCTCCTACCAGGGAAAAAGACCCCAGCGCTGCCAAATATAGGACGTTTCACATCTTCACTTGGCTCTTTTACGGCTCTTTTAGGGATTTGGGCTGCTGCCTCGAGGGTCTGTTTTAACATGGTAGATAACTTGCAGGACTGGACAGGTAGACAGAAAGACCGTTTTCCCAACTGAGCACTGGATACCATTTTCCAGTAGGTGCAGAACAAAGAAGCAAAGGTTCCTGTCCGTATTGATGTCATTGCAATGTGTGCCTAACAGGGACCTTTAAGGGGCAGCAATGCAAGTGCGAGAGTCAGTTGATGGTCGGACTGAGAAAAAGGCAGTGCTGAAAGACTTGGCTCAGAGCATAATGTCTGATGAGTTATCAGTGCACGTTCCAGGTGTAATGAGACACAGTACAGTCACTGGAGCAGCCAACAAGGCATCAGCCCTCATACAGAGTGCCCACACGGAGTTCTCTGCAGATAGTTACTCTACTGCGGCACAGTAATATTCCATTATCTGTGGAGGACATTATTTGGACTTTGGGCTGTTGGGAGGTGGAGTATAGATATGTCCTGGGAGGTGGAGTACAGACCCTGTTCTGAGAGGTGGAGTACGGACTATACCCTGGAGAGTGGAGTATACACAATGTCCTGGGAGGTGGAGTATAAACCCTGTCCTGCAAGGTGGTTGTAAGGTCTCTCGTGTCCCTGAAAGCTGTCAATCTCCTACTTACGCTGGAGAATGATGGCCCTGTCCAAATGAACGCTTTGACCTCTTTGCAAATAGCCGGATACGGTGGTGACCTCGGCAAGTCTTGTGTCTCTGAAGTCCCTCTTGACAATGCGGTACATGAAAGGCAGCACGCTAACCGGGGATGCACTCTGGAGCCCTGCGATTAGCAGCCAGGTCACAGTTTTGATTCGGGTCGAGGTCACCATCACAACGAACCCTTGCCAGGCCCCCTTTCTATCCGTATGGATCGCTTGCGACCCATTTCGGCAGCGGCGTTTTCACCTCGCCTTCCCCTGGGTTCAATTCTTTCCCTCTTTTCACTTTAGGTGTCTGGAAAACAAGCCCAGCCTTTAGCAGTCAGAGGGCTGGGGTAGTAATAACACCATCCTGTCCTTTAGGAGCTCCATAACAACACCACCCCCTCCCCGTCTCCACGGCCAGACAAAATGCAGCGCTGTCTGGGACGGGTGTGTCACTGTTCCAGCCTGTCATGGTTCCTGTTAGAATGCGAGAGGTGTAGTGATGACTGATAGCTGCAGCTGCCCTTCCGGCCCATATGTAAATGCCAGTGTGCGTGCCAGGCTGCCCGCAGAGACACGAGGCTGCCGTGTGCCGTATTGATTGGCACAACTACAGTTTAGGCTGGTGCCCGGGCGGCAGGCAGTGGCACTCCTGAACGCTACTTCGGCCTGAGCACTGAACACAGTGTTTACATTATCTAGCCACTTCTCCCTCACCCTTGTCTCTTCATAGTGCTGGACCGAAACTGCCACACACAGCTTTTCACTGACTGACAGTGACTCGCAAACCAGGGAACAGAGCGTTGATGCAGTGACACAGGTGAACACTCAACCACTTACCAGTGAACGCCGCCAGTTTATGGCTTCAGCATAAAAAGACCCAACATATTATTATGTTACACACACACAGAAATGCACGCATGCACACACACACACACACACACACACACACACAAATATGCAAAGAGTTCTCTTGACAAAGGCATCTCTTTGAACTTTCTCTGCCTTCTCTCGTCTCCTCCCTCTCTCATTGACAGCGTTGTGAGAGGAAATTAGCATTGGCTCTTAATCAGCCTCCCCCAGCCCCCAATGTGCTGATGTGCAGGACAGGGTCATGCTAATCAGGTGCCTTAGCTCCCAAGCGCATTGATTTAATACTACAAACGCTTATTAATCCAGCCTTCTCCACCTCCTCAACACTCAGCCAAGAGTCCCCCTGCCCACCAGCCCCCTAATGCACACATGCACATACTCAGGTTCACACGGGCGTAATCGCACGCACAGATCTACACTCGATGAGAGCGGAGTGCACTTCAGTACACTGTTCGCACATGGACCTGCACAGTTGAGATGTATCTAACATGGGAATCTAAGTACGTTTTAATAGAGGCCCTCAGTGGACTCGCTCCATGCTCTCCAACACAGAGGTTTTTCTCAGTCAAATAGCAATATCCATACGCACACACACGCACACGCACACACACACATAAACATACCTCATAAGCTCATTCCCACAGTACCCTTACACAGGCCTCATCCGCTCATCCACTCATCCACACACAGATGGGTCACTGGAGCAGGGTGGAAAATAATCTGGGCCACCCGGCACATTGAAGTTCCTTCACATGACAGGTCTGCTCATTTAAAGCTCCCCCCGTAAACCACCTTCCAATTACTGTAATTACCCTCCGCTCCGCTGCTGATGTCCCCATAGATCACGCTTGCCCGTCTGCTGGCCTACCTGACAACACTGTGCCTGAGCGAGCTGCTAGGGGTTAGCTTAGCACCAACAAAATCACAACTCGCTCTGTTAGCTTAGCATTGACACAAACATAATCACTGCTGTCTGTGTTAGCTTATTTTAGCCCTAACGTTTACCAAAACAGCTTAGTAGCCCATTGACTTGCACTGGGCCCAGGATGCCCTATCAGTTTGTGCTAACTGAACCGCGCAATGAGTGGCCCATAGCTCAGGGGCGAGGAAGCTAAATTATGAAATGGGCCAGGGACAACAGCATATGCACAGCACTAGAGAGAGATGATATATCTGGTGCTTATGACATGCTAGGCCATTGTTAGCAGAATTCTAACATTGGTCATAACAGAGAAACCCTTCTTTGAACGTCGGTACACCACTGTGTGTATGTGTGTATGTGTGTGTGTGTGTGTGTGTGTGTGTGTGAGAGAAGGGGCAGACATATGTCCATATGCAGTAAAACAGAATAGTTGTGTAATCTCTGTGTTTCTCATACCGTCCCTTTGTGTACGGAATCCATTCTCTTACCGCTGACTTTGAAGTGGAGATGCTTCCATATTTCCAGCCTTAACGAGATGCGCTATTTTAGCGCTCCACCAGGCCACTAAAATGATTGCCTTTTAATTTATTGGCCTGCGCATGTTTATATATCCGTCGATGGACTCCACATTTGTTGCCTAGGCCACTGCTGTTCTACAGTCTCTGGCTATTTAAACACACTGTGCCCTAGTGGAAAGACAGAATCCACTCTAATAGGCTGTCTTTAAGGCTGTCACTCCCGATTAACACATTATCCTGACGACATCCTCTACCCAGGGAAATGGAGGTTATCAAGGCTATAGCTAGGACTCCAGAAATACTGAGGTCATGAGTCCCCGGCAAGTATATCATTCTACCCTTGTAATTCACTGGCAGACAGTCAACTTCCATGATGAAGACTCAGTGTGTAAATGTAGCACTTAAATGTAGCAAATTATCACCTCTGTCAACTGTAGCTAAGGTGTGTGTAGCTTGGAAATTAGCCAGGCTCCAAATTCATCACTTTGATACTAGGAAATAAAATGACAATGCAAGTATGTTTTCAATGACGTCAATAGGGTTCAAAGCGTTAGCTAAAGTCAGCGAGTGAACCAACCAGCCAGCCAGCCAGCCAAGCCAGCAAGTTTATGCAGTACACAAAAGTATCACCAGGGAGTTTGGATTATCTCTAGAGATTCGTAACATTGAGCTGGTTACACAATACCTATTGCGATTTCTCTAGCTACCTATCCTACTTGGCTAATCTATCAGTAGTCAGACTAAAGTTAGAACACTCTTCCCAAAATGTGGCTATAATGCTTCACTGTCAAAAAAGAGCCTGTTCTCCTCAAACATCTTTGCTAAGCAAAGATTTGACAGAAACAAGATCCCCGCCTGCCTGTCTGGCTTCACTTCACACCACAACCCACAAATCACAATGACAGCAATCGGGCAACCAGGCGGTGATCTTGAAATCGACAAAAACTTTACTTTAGTTTATTTATTTTTTTATGACTCCACCACTTTTATTCAGGGTGTAAAAAAAGAAGAGAAAAAGATAAAATACAGAGGACAACCTTGGTGTCCTCAATGATAGATACAGGCCGGAGGTGATGTGACCCTCTCTCTGGTCCACGGTCCATGGTCTTAGCCCTAGGCGAACCCAGCATGACCAACCCAGGGCTCAGTGTTGACCGAGTGGCCGCCCATCCCCCCCTGGAGCCCATGCTGGGCCTCAACCAATGATGCGCCCCGGAGCACCACTGTCCCACCCACTGTCCCACCCATGTCGCCCTACGTGCAAGCCTCCTGTGTGTCCTGCCCCAGACACATTGATTTTATTGGCCAACGCAGCAGAGAGGGCGACGTACATTGTGTGTATCTGGGGTATCCGGCCCAAGCCAGATTAGGCCAGAGTCCAGCCCCACTCTCTATATAGCTTGTTCCACCAGTTCCTGACCCCTAAGGACCTCTGGCTAAGATCCACGAACAGAGACATGCCTTTAAACCACAGGCTGCTGTCACTACTGACACGACACATAGCAACAACAAACTGTATGCTCTATCTGTCACACTGTGGCATTCAGAGGCGTATCCTGGTATTCCGGTACCTCCTGGATTAACCGTTGCTCGTGTAACTGGGCGTTTTTTCATTTTCTTTCCTCTCTTCTCCGTCTCTCCTTTTCTCTCAGCTGCTTAGTGCCCAGCAGAGCAGTGGATGATGGGAGCTCAGACACGGCATGATCTAAAAACCCACTGGCACTTTAGTGTGCCTCAGCTGTGTTATATAACGTGTGGACGTGTGTAGCGCCCGGCTATGGGGAGAGCTGAGGATTCACAATCACTACTGCAAAGCAGCTTGCTACTGATACACATGTGTGTCATGTATGCGTGTGTGTGTGTGTATATGTGCCAGTGTGTGTAGATACTGTAAATAATTTTGACAGCATGTATCTGTGTGTGGAGTATATGTGTGTGTGTGTGTGTGGGGGGGCTTCTGTCAGCTAAGTGTTTAATCACAGCATTACATAAATCACCCATCAATCCCCTCAATCTGCCTGTCAACCCTCTGATGTCACTTCCGAAAGTGACAGCATCTATAACCCTCCCCTTGTTCTTCTACCACGCCAGCAGAGCGGCTGGCATTCTTTCACTTTAGTCACCCTCAAGACGCTATGTGCAACGCCTCTTTATGAAAACACCAGGTGTGTATCCTCCACTAAAGTAGAATGGGGTAATATAAATGAGGGCCTTTGGAGACCTCCTCAGCCTGGCTGGGATAAAACAGGCAGGGGAGAGATTACATCTGGAGTCTGGCGTATACCTCATGGTGAACCTGTCCCGGAGTGGCCCGCTGTCCCCTAATGAGCACACCCTACCTCCGAAGATCAGAACACACACACACACACACACACACGCACGAATGTGCATACACAAACCCAAAAGTATAAATGTCCACACAAACACATAAATGTTGACACAAATGCAGACACAGCCGAGAGCGCCAAACGTTGGGTTACATTGTCACTAAAGAAGTACAGAGGTACAATTCCAGACTAAAAACACACGCCGTTCACAGGGAGAGAGGGACGGATAAAGGAGAGAGTGATAGAGGCCTGACCTATATAGGAAGGAGGCTGAAATATTTATGGATGTGAGTGTCCTAATTGGCAAGCCACTGGGAGCGCTGCGGCCCTCTCGTCTAATCACAGAGCAGGAAGTGGTTAATACACACACACAGTAGTACCTGGCCTGTACTATCAGTCTTAACATACTGCCCACAGTGGCCCTCACTGTCTCACGGCCAGTTAGTCGGGCCATGTCGTTAGGGCCACGTCATTAGGGCCAGGCCCAGCTCAGTCAGGTTTGATTTGTCTTCGTTAAGGTTCCGGCGTCATTAGAATCATTACCAGAGCTGTTATCATAACCGTCCTCCTGGCACACACTGACTAGCATCATCGCTCAGAGCGCTAAGTAAAACACAGTCTAATTGGCTCGGCTTAATCACAGGCACCGGAGTGCACTGCTTCTGTCAGAGTGGACTTCAGTGGCTGTCTGTCCCGATGGAGACCAGGAGATGAAGCCAGTCTGGCAGTTCACTTAGGCGTTGTTGGAGAGGGAAGGGGTCACTGGAGGGGTCGAGGGTCTGAAGTGTGCTGAAGTGTGCTGAAGTGTGCTGGAGCACCGCTCATGATGTGCTGTACATACAGTACGTCGATGACATTCATTCATTGGATTCATCCCAACGGCTGTTTATGGGAACATTTTAAGGGATTACTGTTATTGTTCAGAAGATAAACCTGGAGACCTTGCGGCACGTTTTGAATGTAGTACTAGTTTCGTCAATATGCTAGAGGAGTGCCAGTGCTGTGTTATTTTTATATGAAAAAGAAATACAACTTTTGTTTGAGCTTTGTATATTTTAAAATCTCAGTCACAGCAGTCAGTCGTAGTTTGAGCAGCTTGTATAACACTCATTTCCATGTCTTACTAGCAGTGAGAAACAGAGAGCAGGAATGAATGTGGGTTGTTTACATGATACCGAATTGACTGTAACACTGCATGTTACATTACACAAGGCAGGCATTAGCAACTGCCGAGAGAGGAAGAGAGGTGGAGAAGAGGAGTGAAGGAGAGGTGCTCAACAGAGTTCAGACCAGTCAGACAAGCACTCATGACCAGACAGCAAGATATCGTTCATGGCTGGTGAAGTAACTCACAGTCCCACCAGAACTACAACCACTGTTACCGCTCTCAACAACGATATGGAGAAAGTCACAGTGTACTCACATAGCTTGGGGTGGTTAAATATCAGCAATTAGGGGTTATTGGTAGATTTCCATCTCTCGGTCACCTGACTGATATTATTAACCCTTAAGATTAGAAATGCCAGTTTATCATCTGTGCAGTATTTCTGTAGAGTGGTATTTACACTGTTCACTAGAATAAAGTATCAAATGACCATTAGTGACGCCTGGTCATTTGTTATAATGGGTAAGCCCAGACCACAATATCCCTTGATATTTACTGGTTCTCTGCTCTGTGAAGGAGAAAGCCAAAGAGTGAGACTCACGTAAGAAGTATTCGGAGGGGTCCGCTTCGTAGTCGGTGTCCTCGGGGAAATGATCTATCTGTTTACACATTCCTTTAAAGTTCCCTGGAAGAGAAACAAGAAGGGAAAACGACAGGGTCAGACAAGCAGTTACGGAGGACCACTAGTAATAGAATTAAGTGGGACATTGTGGTGAAACACAAACGGATGCAGCTTTGAATGTAACACACAGTGATGTCAGGGAACACCATGATGAAACTGCACTCAGTGGGCACTCTGCCCTTCTCAAAAACACCAGGGGGGGGGGAATCTGATGGATCTCCCCAACCCAGGCAGCACACGTCCTGGTCTGGCTTTGGCGCTCATGCAAGCCTGAGGTTGCTAGTCGAGATGGAGGCCTCTCCGGCAGCAGGTGGCGGCTTGTAAACAAGAACGGCGCAGCTGGTGAGACCTGGAGCGTCTCCAGCCGCTGTGCAATGGGAACCTCATCTCCTAATGCTCATTCATTTGGCTGACGCCTCAGAGCTCGGGCAGCCCAGCCACTCGCTTGGCCCATCCAGGAAGCAGCCCCCGCCTGGCCTCGTCCTCCTTCCCGCCTCTTCCCTCTCTTGTCATTGCTGCGCGCCAACCTTCCCACTCCTCCATCCTGTGGAACCACAGAAGGTCCGTCTGTGAATGGGGGTCATTCGAGGTCACCCTGCGTAGGAAGAACCCCGTACGGCGGCCATTACCGTGTCCCCCCGCTGCTGGGATGAGGGGTAGCCAGACGTTGGGGGCGTGTGATTGAGCCAGATTACTGTCTCATTAACTTATTTATCTCCTTCTCCCTCCAGTGTCCTTCTAATTAGGTGAACAGGTGTTTGGTAGCCGGGCACCAGGTGTTGCCGTGGAGGCAGGAGGCGCACGGCTGTTGAGGCCAGTTGAGGAGCTGGTCCTGTGAGTAGACCCCACACGCGGACGGACGGACACCCGGTGAGGACTGCCAAAGAACGGGCGTTTCAGAGTTGAGCGCTGTCGAACAGACCACCGCTCATGTTCAGTGTTATCAGAAAGGCTCCCAGACACAGAAAGGGGACCGTGTCCCACACCACACAGCTACAGTAACCATCTGTTCACCGTCTAACAGGGCTTTTTGGTTTAATGGCAGCAGAGTTTGTTGTGATACTTCCAGTGTCACCGAGTTCTGACCGAGCACTAGCGGTTGGACAAGGCCCGGCTGGTCCGCAGTTGGGCTGCAGCAGAGGAGGTGGACGAGTGTGGGAACCCAAGTGTGAAACACACTAATCCTTTGTGGGTGGACAGAGTCCAAACTGCTGACGGTGTGCGTGCTCTCCCGCTTCTCTCTCTCACCTTGTCCGGTTCTGGCCCGTGAAACAAAAAAGACCTCATCGATTTCTATCAACAAGCTTTGTGGCCATTAACGAGAGAGGAAGGAACACATGGGAACAAGGAAGAGAGAGAGGAATAGCAAGGAGTTAAAGGTTAAAGTTCAGTCCAGAGGACAAGGGGATGGATCTGACTTGATTGTTATGCTTCCATAACTGTTGGATCAAGAGTCGAACCTTGCAATAAATACGCGGGCCTTCTAAACACACCGTCTGAACCAGCACCGAACCCACAGTGCGGCCTGGGGCTCCATAATAACAGGGTAAAATACGATGACAAAGAAAAGACGAGCACCCCTAGACTCTTTGATTTCAAATCCATTTCAGTGAGAATGCGACTGTTTGTAGTCACACGGAACACTCCAGGTGGATCTGTCGGCTCGGAAACGCGGGCCACTGCAACACACAGCATCAGCCCGCAGCTCATTACGTGTGTCTCCATCTGAACAATAACACCAAATCACTGAGTGGGAGCATGGACCGGGCCTACAGCTTTCTCCGACAGTCTACACAGTTGTGCCATTTGTAAAAGCAGCTGTGGAGCGGCCTATTGGGGGAACCACTTCAATTAGTGCACTGAAAGATTTATGGGACATTTAACCGCTCCAAACTGTCCTTTTATTGTAAGACATGTAAACTCAGCAGGCTGGTAAATGTTTTATAATGGCACTTTCATTTTCCAGAGACCTTACCCACAAGAGCGCGGGACCGGGGGGTGGGGGGGTTGTGGGGGGTGGCAGGGGACACATGGATGTCAGGGTCTTACAGTGGAGACTCAGGCGTCTGGTAACGACATCTTCATTTAGTGTTAACGGAGAAGCTACAGCATCGGCTATGGTCCCTGGTTTTCACTCACTCTATCAAGCTGTGTTGGAAGTGGCAGTACGATACGGTGGGGGGGAGGGGGCATTGGACTTCCTCAATCACCTTAATGACCATTGGCCACCACGACCCATACCGTTGGGATGAGCTATGGTCTAACCCCTAGGTCCTCGATGGATGCCTTTGTCGCACACTGCTGTAAAGCACTTCCGAGTGACACGGTGATCCCTGTGTTTTGTTCTCCCTAGAGACGGCGGTCTAGTGAGTCTGTGCTGTCATAGGGAGATTCCAGTGAGCAGAGCAATTGCACTGTTCACTCCATTCGTAAACTGGATTTTTTCTATGAGGGGTTTCACTCATTTCAAATGACCTTCATGTTGGGGTTAACATTCTGGAAAAAATCGCTCATACTGAAATCAGTAGTATTTTATTTCAGGAAAAGCTTTTTGCTTTGAACTGTTTAAGAAAAACCCTGAGGTTTTATTCAGATGCTACTGGAGCCAGAAACACACCCATACCTGGCCTGCCTTCTGCTTATCTCCTCATCTCCTCAAACTAGAAAAGGGGGAAGTACATTTTCCTTTTCGCCTTTCTCAGTGAGGAGGCCGAGGATTCTTCACCCTGCTGGCATGGATTGTCTGATGGTTGAAGTCGGCTGTGGCTCTCCCAGCAGCCATCCTTCTCATTCTCTTCTCTTTTACTCTCTTTCTTTCTCTCGCTCTCTCTTCCATCATCTAGCTGATAGAAATGAGCACTGGCGTGGCCCATAAGACCCTGGGAGCCGATGCTTACAATGGGCCAGATTACGGCACTGAAATTGTGATTTTTATTTTAATTGTAATCGTTGACTCCCAACACATTTTCTTTCCACACAATTTCCATTCACAGGGAGAGATTACTGAGGGATTATTCAAGATAATTTGGAGCGTTCAATTACCAACTAACCCCCTCCCCCTTTAGACTTTTCTCCAACTAATTTCAAATCTGCAATTACTGTCCCTATTACAGCACCACTGCTGCCAAGCAATTTGTGTGAGTTTGTCTGATTCTTCACAATATGATAGTGTGTGTAAACCTGTGTGTGTTTGTCTGTGTTTATGTGTGTGTGTATATATATATATATATATATATATATGTTCCTCCTCTTTGTTTACCAGTCCCTGCTACTGTTACTAATATCCATCAGTGATATAAAACTCCCTCCAGGTTCTTGGCACTGTCTAGAACACAACAGAACAGAGGATCGTCCATTTCCCCAGAACCCTAGTCACAGACAGACAGAGGAGGGTTCCGCCCACACTCACCGACCTCCTGCCAGCGGTGTCACCACCGCCGCTCCGGAAACTTCTGTTGAAAAGTTCTGGGACGTAAACATGGAGGAGGTGCTATGAGGCTCTGCGGTTGGTGGAGAAGTGAAGGTTAACAGGCCCGGTTCAAGTAGGAGGCGTTGCTGTTTGAGGTCAAGGGAGAGACACTGAGACAGAACAAGAGGAAACTCGGCGTTGCTGTTTGAGGTCAAGGGAGAGACGCAGAGACAGAACAAGAGGAAACTCGGCATTGCTGTTTGAGGTCAAGGGAGAGACGCAGAGACAGAACAAGAGGAAACTCGGCGTTATTGCGCCCGTATTACGGCCGAGTGCCTACTTCTGACGTGCCGGTGGGCGGAATTCTCGAAAAGTTTGCAGGCAGCCACCTAATGCGTCAGCAGCAGCCACCCCCGCACCCCCCCCAACCCCCCCTCCCCCTCGCTCCCTCTCCCTCCTTTCTCTGTCCCCACAGCAGCCGTTGCCATGTGGACATCTAAACCAGTCACTATGAAAAAAAAGAAGAGATTCCTGGTATGGGGGTTGCCATGGAGACGGTTATCTAGGGCCTACTAGAAGATGATCACATGGGTGGAGCTGATGTTTAGGCCGATCAGGGGATGGGTTTCAACTCGGACTGACTCACTTCTTACTGGGCTTTGCACGGTGATCATATTCACTAGGCTGCACTACACCTGTACTCCGTGGACCAAGATTAGTGTAACTCAGCATTCGGCTGCCCCTGCACATCCACCTCTACATGCAATGGCCAGCAGTGTTCAATATATTACACTGTTCAGCAGTAGTGTTATTGAGCAGCGAGGAATTCAAAATTGCATAAACATGGCTAGATCTCATTACCTGAACACAATTAAAGGGGAGGTTCACCCATTTTTACATGAGGCTGTTTTCCACACTTTCTGTGCTTGCACTTGATTCCCCAAACCGTTTTTGGATTACAACATTTTTTTTTTTTTTTTACAATGTAGTGGTTGACACATTTGATTAAAATATGTTACAATGTCCATGGGTCAAAACCAAACTCTCCAAAAACAAATCATATACAAAAAAAATGGTTTAGGGGACCACCTACAAGCACAGAGTGACAAATGGGTTACAAACCCATTTTATTTCTCTTACTCTCTTCAAAGTGTGAGGGGTTAATGTGTACTGTATGAGTTGTGCTACAGCGGGCATGCTAACATCCCCTCCTTAATGAGCGCTAGGCAGCCCCAGCACCTAACAGCAGGGTACAACAGGCTTAATCGCCTTATACATCTTCATAATCACACCTTATTCATCTTCATAATGGCCCTGCTAAGATAGGAGCACCCTAGTGTAGAATTGTACACATAGATCACATACACACACACACAGCATGGTTCACATCCTCCCACGGCAGGTGTAGTAAGGAGAAGATCCAGGGACCACATGTTTTTAAAGTGGATGTATATGTGTGTGTGTGTGTGTGTGTGTGTGTGTGTGTGTGTGTCACACAAGGTTGGGAGAGACATTGGAGCTGCACTCCAAATGCATAGTAGACAGCCATTCGGCCCTCAGCCCTTGAATTAGGTTTTATATTGTCACCTCACAGTGTTCTTGCAAGTGCACTTCCCCAACCACGGAGAGTTAAGATCAGAACTTGCTACGGAGTTCCCTAACTGGCTACACACCTCACGAGGTGCCTGACCAATTAGCCTGACCAAAATTCAAGTCTGACGCCAAAATGCAGTCGTGTTGATTAACTTTTGCACTTCTTGGCCACCTGTGATGAGTTGTGGCTGTCATCAACCCTGTAAGTGAGCAAAGTTCTTCACTTGTCCCCACAAGCTAAATCAAGGGGCAGCTTTTATATTTTGGCCTTATATTTTGACCTTAAGATGGAAATCATACTGCATCCTCTATACTCTCTATATATGTAGCACAAACCTAAAACTGCCCATTCCTCAAAACCCAACCTCCTTGCACTGAAGTAAGGTGGTGGCAGCAACATGCCCAGTCAAAGTCCTGATTTCAATCCCAATGAGAATATGTGGCACTATTTAAAAAACTGTGGTTCACAAGTGTTGCTCACCAGATCTGACAAACCTGGAGCAAATGGGTAAAAATCACTTAAAAACAGGGCAAAGCTGGTACATATCTACTCCAAATGACTTTAAGCTGTAATTGCGGTGAAAGATGGCTCAACCAAATATTACCGTGTCAGGGTTGAATCCTAATGCAAGCAAAATACTTGTGCTTTATTTTTTAGGAATATTTCACCACAGAAAACCAATGTCACCTTATAATAATTGAGTATGAGTTTCACTCTTTTTAAAAAACATATATATATATATATAACTTGTAATTCAGTAAAATGATATATGGTCAGGTGTTTTAAAATGTTTGCATGGCACTATATTTTAAGAGCTATGGGGAATATATATTTAGTAAAATAATCAAATTGTTATTTTTATCATAATTGTTTCTTACATATCATGCCCCCTGGCAGCTCTCTAAGTCCCCCTTGGCCCAGGTCCCTCTTATGAGATCCACAGCCATACAAGACAAATCTGTGATTTAGTTTGACCATGGTAAAAAGAGCTACTGCATAAATACTTCAGGCTTGGTTGAATCAAGCCCTTTGTTTCGGAATCAGACAATCATGTCCTTTCTGATGTTTAACAGGCTCATTATACGGTCGGTGTTATATTCAGTCCAGTAGAAGAAAATGGAACGATGTGGTGACCTGAGGCAGTGTCTTAATGTTTACTTGTGTGTTAATGTGTTGATGGAGGCCAATACTGGTGTACTAGATGAGGCACAGCTTTATTGTGTTCAGTTGCCAAGTCAGACTGGACACTGCAGGGAGTCCAGACCCTCTCTTCACACTCTCTTTTTCTCACTCTCTATTTTCTCCCTCATGCTGTCTCTTCTCCCTCATGCTGTCTTTCCATCACTTTTTCTCTTCTCTCTCTTCTTTCTCCTCTCTCTCTCCCAACCTCTTCACTGTTCTCAGTATCCTTCCACCCAATACTCATTGTACTTCAAGTCTCCTCAACCAGTGAAGTTATTCCCTCTCTTCTCTATCTCCTGTTTTTTTGAGAGTGTATGTGATATACCCTAGCATACATGGAGTTAAAAGAAAGAGCCGGTGGTTGTTTACCAGGTGCTGGATGTAAAAACTACTAAGTTAGTCATAAGTAAACGAGCGAAGCTTTAATCCTCTCCTGTCGAGTCACTCACGCACCCTCTACTACAGCACTTGAGTGTTTTAGCATAAACATAAAACATTACATGGTGCCAGAATATGTGAGTTCTTCATTTTCATTGAAGAGGACAGTAGAGACGCAGAAAACAACTGATTAGCTCTGGAGCTAGCCAAGTGAGCAGAGTAGCTAACAAGAGCTGAATGCAATCATCGAGCTAAACGAAATGTGAGTGCTACAGTGGAACAATTTAAACCACGTCATTCGTCAGGTGGGAGAAGCGATTTGAGTTGTACGTGAAGGCATCTAGTGCAGGCACAAAACCAGAAAATATGCACATCATGTTCCATGCCATTGGAGAGGAAACCTTGGCGCAGGCTTCTTTAGAGGTATATAATACTCTGAACATAAATTATGCTGATGGTGATGAGACAAAATTCTAAGAGATCTTAGATGCTTTCAGATAGTATTGCAGTCCAAAGAAAAATTTGTTTTTTGAGAACCACCAATTCTGGGTAAAATTCTATTTCAGAAGCTATTGGAGTGGACACGTGTGTCACAGAATTGCAACTGAAAAGCAAGAAACCGTGAGTTTGGCCCAAATGAAAATGACATTAGTGATGAATCCGTTCACAGTATACCAGATCCACACATGAAGGACAGAGTTTTGAGAGACAGACATAAAATTTGACAGAGCACTGGAGATAATCAACGCAGCAAAATGTCAAACATAGGCCATGGGATGATTGCAACAGGAGGCTGTCATACATGCGGTCAACAAGCCAACTCAAAACTCAGACAATGCATGCTGTATTGTTGCCAGAACATAATCTAATGTGTTGCCATTGTCAGCCCTCCGTTGGTTTGACCCCGTCAAAATGCAGTCCCCAGCTGTACAAAAGACGAGCTAGAGGAGAAATACCCTGACATATTCGATAGATTGTGAGAGTTCCCAGATGAGCATCACATGTACACCCACCCAGAGTTGGGTAGGTTACTTTTTAAATGTAATCCGTTACAGTTACAAGTTACCTGTCCACATTTGAAATCAGTAACGTTTGGATTACTGAAACTCAGTAACGTAATCTGATTACTTTCATGTTAAATGTCATTATCATTATTAGTAATCACAGAAAATTCAGCTACATTTTCAATAATTATTTCTATTCTGTCATGAGCATCTGACCAGGAAATCAAACTGCTTTCAATATGATCTGTGAAATCCAAGATTACTTACACTAGCCCTGCAGTTGCCATTGTACCCATACATCTATGATTGTAGTCTACCTATTTCCGGTTGGCATGGTAAAGTGTCCCGCCTTCAGAGAATGACTGACAGGGCAGTAGAATATGAAAATGCAATCACATTGTATTGTCATTTTCATTAAGTTAGGAAAACGGTGTTAGAGCGTGGACATTTTATTGCAAAGGGTGGAGCTGTTTCTCACTTTTCACATTATGAAGCGGGGCATGGCTTTTCATTAACAATTTAATATTGACAGCGAATGTGCATACCAGTACATGAAAATTCAAATGCAAATGCATGATTGCATTTTAATTTTCAGATTGAATGAAATAATGCAGGCAAAAGTGGAAAATGAAAATGCAGTGTGGGATTGCATTAACATTTGATTTAAGTGAACTATACGCTTCCATAGAAAGGACAGGTGGGTTGTGTCAACGGTTTGCGGGCATAATGTTCCAGTCTCAGTATAAATCTGGGGCACAGAAAATAAAAAAACGCTAGAGAAAACTAACAAAATGTTGGGAAACTACTGTTAACCCATTTATTCACCACTTTGAGAGGATTTGAGAGGTGAGCAGCAACAGTACACATGATGCAGCGGCAGGCACACACATTAGCTTGCACTACTAACGTTAGCTGTAACTCACAGCTAGTTACATGATGTTGCCCCCGCTGAAAACCAACAACAAACAATAGGGTGATACCTAGATTATAATTCATTCCTGTTAGCTCAGTTTGGAGTTAATACACAATTTCTACATTGTTCTGGAGCTTATAACCACCTCTGACAGAGGTTTATACCACTCAAAATGTTTTGGAATTAATGTGATTAATTATGATAGAGCAAGTGAAGTCAGATATGATAGCTAGCTAACTATTAGCTAACATGTCCGAATCCTTGGCTTCTTTTTAAAATTGGATTAGATTCAACAGTACAGTACAAGTACAGTACAACGAAATGCAGTTTGTCTCTAACCAGAAGTGCAAATAGAGGAGTGCAGAAAAATTTACAAGAATAAGTATATGTATATACAAATGGAACGTATAGGTGTGTAATTAATGCAAATGAATTACATATGGCAATTCTAAATGTGTAGTGGAAAATTCACAAATTTACTGAAAATTCACAGGTATTAAGTATAATGTATGTAAAAGTGAGACAAATAGCTGTGGCAATTCTCAATGGCATTTTGAATTTGCAGTTGAGGCAAATTGAAGGAGTAGGGTAGCATGTGCAATTGAAATGCAGGGATTGCAGCAATGAGGTTCCCTAGGTAGACGTGTGTGTAACAATGGAAAGTACAGTGGCAGTTCTAAATGTGCAATGTGCAGGGTTAAGGTGCAAGTTTAAGGTGCAAGTCGGCATGTGTAAATGAAATACAGGAATAGCAGCAATGACACGTGAACTGTAAAATCTTATCAGACTAGTCCAGTAGTGCAGAGGGTGGGCATAGGTAGTGATGGGAAGTCACAGAGTTCAGCAAGGTTACAGCAGATGGAAAGAAACTGTTCCTGAGCCTGCTGGTGCAAAAATGTAGAGACCTGTACCGCCTGCCTGATGGGAGGAGGGCAAACAGATTGTGGCATGGATGTGAGGAGTCCCTGGTGATGCCGCTCGCCCTACGCAGACACTGCTTGCGCTGGAGGTCTTCAATGGCTGGGAGCTGGGTACCCGTGATGTGCTAGGCGGTTTTCACCATCTGTTGCAGGGCCTTCCGGTCGGCTACGGAGCAACCACCAAGAGAGCATTTTGACCAGATGGTCAGAATAGTCTCGATTGTGCAGTGGTAGAAGTTCACAAGGGTCTTGGAAGATAGACGGGCCTTCTTCAGCCTCCTCAAGAAGTACAGGCACTGCCGCGCCTTTTTAACCAGGGCTGAGGTGTTGAGGGACCGGGAAAGGTCCTCGGAAATGTGGACACCCAGGAATTTGAAGCTGGACATATGCTCCAGTGACATCGATGAGAACTGGGGCGTGACTGCAGCCTTTAGATTTCCTGTAATCGAAAATGAGCTCCTTGGTTTTCTTTGCATTGAGAGCCAGGGTCTTCAGACCCAGACTAGATTCTTCCAGAAACAGGGTTGCCAGTGAAGCTCCACTTGCTGAATATGAGGATATTGGAGGTGAGCCTAGTTATCCAAATATTGTGGGGTAGGTTTGTTAAAATGTGGTAGGTTTGCTAAAACCTACCACATTTAAAAAGGCATATAACCCCTTGACCTCCTGAATGACGTCTATAAGATGCAGGTTGACAGCATTTTTAAAGAGTTTTTTACTGTGCTCTTCTCCCCTCTACCTATGACAGCTGAAGGTGGAGAAAATGCATTCAGAATGCTAAAACTTGTGAAAAACTATCTTTGCTCAACAATGTGCAAAGACAGATTAAACAGTCTTGCCCTGTTTTCTGTTGAGAGCCAGTTAGTAAAACTTTAGAGACATTATCAATGACTTTGTTAACAAGAAAGCTTGGCGCTGGGCTCTTAGTGTGGAGTAACTTACCATGAGCACAATTTGGAGATGGTAGATATTTTTATGTCTCAGAATTCAGAGACTAACTTAGAAATTGGGTTTAAACTAACATTCAGTCTATTTTTCATCTGTTTTATGCAGCATAGCAAACTTATATGCTTGTTATTTTTTACAGAACAAGCAAATACTTATCAAAATATAAAAAAGTATTGTGGCTCATTTATTGGTTATTTATTTGAAACTGACAGACATTTCCACTGAACAAAATGCAACATGCAACAATTATAATGACTTCCTGAGTTAACCGGGCATATATTTAGTCACGGGGCCCAGGATTCCTGGCAATGGCCCTATTTACCTGCTGAAACTGGAGAAAATTAAACTAGCACAACTGATATCTGGGTTCAAAGAACAATATTTTCAAAATATTAAATAAAGAAATCAAACAGGCATATTATAGCTGGCAAAGTAAGGGATTACAGTTCCGGTATTTTCTTTGCACCCACCCAACGGTTCGGTCTGTTATTCACGACCGCAGGAAGAGTCTGCTATTGGTTATGGACAGACTTAAGTCCACATTAAAGCAGTTGGAGGAAGATGGTGTAATCACGCCTGTGAGGGAGCCTACAGAGTGGGTGAACAATTTGGTGATTATTAAGAAGAAAAATGGAGCACTGTGGGTGTACTTGGACCCTTGTGATCTAAGCAAAGGAATATGACGACATCACTTCTCGATCCCGACCTGCCGAAGATGTACAATGCAAGCTGGCTGGCCAGTCAATCACTGCTGATGGTGTGAAGACTGACAAAGCCAAGCTGCGCGCCATTGTCAAAATGCCAGCCCCTGAGGAAAAAAACGGCCTTCAGGTACCTAACACGGCACATATCTGATGACGCTGTGTTAACAACACCATTGAGACAGCTTCTCCGAAGGATACAGTCTAGCAGTGTGGCCATGAGCATGAAATGACTAAACTTGAAGACAGCGTTTAAGTTTGTTGATAAAAAAACGCCACTCATAATGCAGGCAGATGCGTCAAAAGAGCTTCTGAGCATGACTAATGCAAGATGGATGCCCTCTCTCCTGTATATCCCAATTATTGACAGATACTGAGAAAAACTATGTTCTGATCAAATACGGGCTACTGGCATGACAAAAGACACTGAACAAATAATAGAGACCCGTGCTATGACAGAAGTGCCGGCCAACCAGAAAGAACTGCAGTGGTCAGACAAGGTACCTGAAATCCCGCAATTGAAGATAGGAACCTTTACGGCAGCATGGGCCACACCAACTCTAGTCTAAGTTACATTTACTAAAATGGTCTTGCGGAAAGGACTGTCCAAAGTGTACAACGTGTCCTTGGGAAAGCAGCAGAGACAGATACAGATCTACATTTAGAGCTGCTGTCACTCAGGAACACACCAGCGACAGGAACAGACAAGTCACCATCCCAGATGTTGATGGGGAGAGTATTGAGGAGCATTCTTCCAATCCCAACAGGAGTTCACAACAGACTAAAACATCTCCAGTCAAGACAGGAACATTACTACATTGTCAGAACAAAACCAGTGCCAGAGGTTGTGACAAGAAGCAAAGTCTGCATCGAGACAAAACGAGGTTGGGCACCAGCAATGGTCCTGGAGAGTTGCGCTTTGCTCATATAGTGAACAGATGCCACTTACACCGATCAGCCATAACATTATGACCACTGACAGGTGAAATGAATAACACTGATAATCTCGTTATCATGGCACCTGTCAGTGGGTGGGATATATTAGGCAGCAAATGAACATTCTGTCCTCAAAGTTGATGTGTTAGAAGCAGGAAAAATGGGCAATCATAAGGATCTGAGCGACTTTGACAAGGGCCAAATTGTGATGGCTAGACGACTGGGTCAGAGCATCTCCAAAACTGCAGCCCTTGTGGGGTGTTCCCGGTCTGCAGTGGTCAGTACCTATCAAAAGTGGTCCAAGGAAGGAAAAGCAGTGAACCGGCAACAGGGTCATGGGCTGCCAAGGTTCACTGATGCACGTGGGGAGTGAAGGCTGGCCCGTGTGGTCCGATCCAATGGACAAGCTACTGTAGCTCAAATTGCTGAAAAAGTTAATGCTGGTACTTATAGAAAGGTGTCAGAACACACAGCGCATCACAGTTTGTTGCGTATGGGGCTGTGGAGCTGCTGACCAGTCAGGATGCCCATGCTGATTCTTGTCCACTGCCGAAAGTGCCTACAATGGGCATGTAAGCATCAGAACTGGACCACGGAACAATGGAAGATGGTGGCCTGGTCTGATGAATCACATTATCTTTTATATCACGTGGATGGCCGGGTGCATGTGCGTCGCTTACCTGGAGAACACATGGCACCAGGATGCACTATGGGAAGAAGGCAAGCCGGGTGGAGGCAGTGTGATGTTTTGGGCAATGTTCTACTGGGAAACCTTGGGTCCTGCCATTCATGTAGATGTTTCTTTGACACGTACCACCTACCTAAGCATTGGTGCAGACCATGTGCACCCTTTCATAGCAAACGGTATTCCTTGATAACATTGGCCTCTTTCAGCAGGATAATGCGCCCTGCCACAAAGCAAAAATGGTTCAGGAATGGTTTGAGGAACACAACAACGAGTTCAAGGTGTTGACCTGGCCTCCAAATTCCCCAGATCTCAATCCAATCGAGCATCTGTGGGATGTGCTGGACAAACAGGTCCAATCCATGAGCCCCACTTCGCAACTTACAGGACTTAAAGGATCTGCTGCTAAGATCTTGGTGCCAGATACCACAGCACACCTTCAGAGGTCTAGTGGAGTCCATGCCTCGACAGTTCAGGGCTGTTTTGGTGGCAAAAGGGGGACCTACCCAATATTAGGCAGGTGGTCATAATGTTATGGCTGATCGGTGTATAATACATCCATGCTAACCTACATCATGGTCACGACACAGATCCACCAGGGGAGGCTAACACTCAACAACAGCTGTGTTCAGAGCCGGAGGGCGGAGCTGGAGAATCATCCATCGTGAGATTACCTGAACAGGCTCTAGTGCACCCAACTAGGATGGGTAGAACTGTTAAACCTCTGCCCAGACATGAAGACTTGTTTTGGGCCAATGTTAAATGCTGTGCCAACCCTGATAATCCGATGTATCCAGAACATTAGTCACAGTTTTCTTTCTGGAGAAAGGGTGATGCAATATACCCTGGCATACATGGGGTTAAAAGAAACTCTACTAAGCAAACTCATAAGTAAACAAGGGAAGCTTTACTTCCTCTCCTGTCGAGTCACTCACACACCCACTACTACTCAAGTATTTTAACATAAACATGAAACATGACAGCATATATTTCCACATACTGTTTAACCACACAGTAGAGTGCCAACTGAAGAGAAGCACGAGCCAGGTTTTAGAGGCACACTTTACACTCAGAGACAGTGTAACAAAAGACAAAAATGACAAGGAATACAGAGACTGGAAAGAAAAGAAGAAAGGAGTGAAAGGAGAGAGAAGAAAGGGGAGAGAGGAGTGAGACTTCATAATTACTGAGCTTGGCTGAGGGTCTGGACACTTGGGGGGAAGTGAGGTCATGAAGGGAGCTGAGAGAGTGAGGGATGAGATTTCACTGATCCAGGGACAGTGAGTCACATCACGGGTGTCTAAGTGGGGTGTGTCACTGCCTTCTGGTCAGACAAAGCTAGAGCCAGAGACATCCCCTTCTCAGAAGAAGTGCTCCTGAGCGTTGGCTAGAAAACAGAGAGACGTACTCAGGACTATGATCAGAGAACACAACAATACCTCTCCCATGCCAATCACAACCATTTCATTTCGTCTGCAAGGGATAATTGTGTCTGTTTCCTATCTCAGTGCCAACTCAATGAATATGATCAGAGACCGCCAGTTGAGCTCTGCTGTGCTATTAGCCACTGAGACTAATGTGCAGACAAAATAGGTCAAGTAATATAAACTTTTTTCTTTGGTTTTAACTAGCTTAGTTTTAAGGCTAACTCCTTGTTCACAGTGTTCTGTAGACAGACACATTTTAAATCCAACAACTGCTCGTATCCCAGTTAGAAGGGAAACTTTTTTGGGTCACCCCAGATTCATTTTTCACCTTCAACACAAGAGCACACAGTTGAGAGGGAAGTGGAGTTATAGAGAGACAAAGCAGAAGAGAGAGAGAAAGGGAGGGAGGGAAGAAGGAAGGGAGGGAGAGAGAGAGAGAGACAGAGTTAGAGGGAGGGGTGGAGGGAAGGAGAAAGGACACTCCAAGACAAGTAGGAGAGAAAAAGGAGCACACAGGCAAAAGGAACTTTAAGATGTTAAAAAAAACATTGGTTAGGGAAAGGAGAAAGAGGAGCATGGGGCCATGGTTTCCAGTTCCTCATCTGTCTCAGGTCCTTACCCAGGCTCAAGCCCTGCTCTATCTGTCTCAGCAGGCAGACGATGGATCTCTTGAGTCTGGATTGGGCTCCACGGTAAGGCCTCCCTCCCTGCTCCACTACAGGACCCAAACACTCTCCTTTGCATGAGTGAGCCGAAGCCTGGAGCAAGGAGCCAAGCTAAACCATACTCACATAGACTAATCCCTTAGTTAATGGTCCGGAAGTGAGTTGGGCACCAGTGATTCACTCAGCTCCCTCATCTGATATACACAGAATGCAAAGATAAACACCTACAGGTGCATCTCAAAAATTTGTTTTTCGTAATTTTTCCCGTAATTCAAATCAAAAAGTGATACCCATTATATTCTACATTCATTACACATAAAGTGAAATATTTCAAACCCTTTTTGTTTCAATTTTGATTATTACGGCTTACGGCATGGAAATCAAAAATCCAGTATCTCAAAATATTAGAATAAAAAATTTACAATACAGAAATGTCGACCTGAGAAGTGCTCTAAAAGTATTCACCACAAGGTGCAAACCATTCATAGGCCTCAATAATAGAAAGGCCAGATTAGACTTTGCCAAAAAACATCTAAAAAGCCAGCCCAGTTCTGGAACAGCATTCTTTGACAGATGAAACTAAGATCAACCTGTCCCAGAATGATGGGAAGAAAAAAGTATGGAGAAGGCTTGGAACGGCTCATGATTTGGGGCATACCACATAATCTGTAAAACACGGTGGAGGCAGTGTGATGGCATGGCTTTCAATGGCACTGAGTCACTAGTGTTTTTTGATGATGTAAAAGAAGACAGAAGCAGATGGATGAATTCTGAACTGTATAGGGATACATTTTCTGCTCAGATTCAGCCACATTTAGCAAAGTTGATTGAACGGCGTTTCACTTTACAGATGGACAATGACCCAAAATATACTGCGAAAGCAACCCAGGAGTTTTTTTAAGGCAAAGGAGTGGAATATTCTGCAATGGCCGAGTCCATCACCTGATCTCAACCCAATCGAGCATGCATTTCACTTGCTGAAGACAAAACTTAAGGAAGAAAGACCCACAAACAAACAACAACTGAAGACAGCTGCAGTAAAGGCCTGGCAAAGCATCACAAAGGAGGAAACATAGCTTTTGGTGATGTCCATGCGTTCCAGACTTCAAGCAGTCATTGCATGCAAAGGATTCTCGACAAAGTATTAAAAATGAAAATTTTATGTATGATGTTAATTTGTCCAATTATATTTGAGCCCCTGAAATAAGGGGACTGTGTATGAAAATGGTTGCAATTCCTAGAGGTTTCATATGATATTTTTGTTCAACCTCTTGGACTAAAGCTGCAAGTCTGCATTTCAATTGCATCTCGGTTGTTTCATTTCAAATCCATTGTAGTGGCGTACAGAGACAAAATTATGAAAATTGTGTCAGTGTTCAAATATTTCCGGACCTAACTGTATCTTATCTCACATTATCAAAGTGAACATCTGGACCGTTTTGATCATAATCTGGGAACTCAGTTATCCACAGCATAATCTTGGAGAAATAAAGAAAAAACTTTGACCTTTGTGATACCTCAATCTGGTATCAATTCAATATTGTATAAACACACAATTATAAGAATATTGAAAGAATATTTACTTATATAAGGGACATTTTCATTGGCATTTTACATGCATGAATGCACATTTGTCTTCTTGCTGGAATTGCTGCAGCTCATGTTAACACAGCTATGTTAAGTTAACACACAGCTAAGTCATGTTAACACACAGCTATGTCATATTAACACACAGATTAGTAATGTCAACACACAGTTATGTTAACACACAGCATACAGTTTTTCACAATTATTAAGACACTGAAATTGGTTCTACGAAAAATATTTAAAAAAAAAACATTCAGGAGGGATCATCAGGATGTTGGCATGAATAACAGGGGCCATAGGTAAGCACATCTGTGTTTTGGAACAACAGATGACAACATCAGTGAGGTAGAGGAAGAATGCGAGGAAGTGGAAAAGGGAGAGG
The DNA here is from genome assembly GCA_016801175.1 of Esox masquinongy. Taxonomy (NCBI): domain Eukaryota; kingdom Metazoa; phylum Chordata; class Actinopteri; order Esociformes; family Esocidae; genus Esox; species Esox masquinongy. Next base: position 1,780 of record JACXGI010003055.1, on the reverse strand, counting down.
AAGAGGAACAATGACCTCTAATGAGATTTGTGACACAGTACTTGACCATGTTTTTGTACATGATGTAACAACGAGAAAAGCTGGGCTGAGAGTACAGCCAAACCTGAGGTGTTTCACAGTTGCAACAGTTGTTTGGACAGAAATTAAACTAGTTAACTTACTGTAAACGTGTCTGACTACTGTGCTGATTAACTTGGTGTCTGTACTCAGAACCAGTATGCATTAGCACAAGCAGGACAGTACAAAAAAATTACATGAACTAGATATTTGTGTTCATATTTTATAAAATGTATCTAAATATATATGGTAGACATACACTTTTTATTCCTTTTATACAACCCTGTTTTCAAAAAGGTTTTGACACTGTGTAAAATGTAAAGAAAAAAAGAATGCAATTATGTGCAAATCTATATTCAATAGAAAATAGTACCAAGACCAGGGGTTAAATTGGGGCGAAATGGACTGGAACGATGTTCCAGCATTAAGTTGGAGGAGGGGAAAAAACCACCCATGTAATAAAAAATAGAAATAGGGCCATGCCTGATCTGCTGAAGAGCGATGGACTCCTTCCTATCCTGGAGTGGTGCTCTTCTTTTATCTAGGAACATTGACAGGAGTCTCACTCCTATAGCCTCACCATGAGATAGGGTGCAGGTCAGGCCGCAGGCTGTTAGCCAGCCTGCTAGTATAGTGGAGTCTGTCGATAGCATAGCCAGAGTAGTTAGTACAGTTTTACCTATTGCCACTGTGATTCGTTCCAGGCTGAGAAAAGTTAAACAAGGTGGTGCTAACAATAGCAACCTTATTAAGATAAAGCCTTCCTCCATCTCGGTCACAAATAAAAATGACTGTATAACCTCGCATCTCAAAATGGGACTCCTAAATGTTAGATCCCTTGCTCCAAAGGCAGTTGCAGTAAATTAATTAATCTCTGATCATAAACTAGATGTTATTGGCTTGTGTGAAACATGGCTAAAGCCTGATGAATTTACTGCCCTAAATGAGGCCTCTCCTCCTGGCTATACTAGTGATCATATCCCACAGGCATCCCGAAAAGGAGGGGGTGTTGCTAATATTTATGACAGTAAATATAAATTTACTCTTAAACACATCACTGGTTTTCATTCTTCGAGAAGTTTTACTCATGAAAGTTAACCAGGCTGATAAATCGTTTTACATAGCTACTATTTACAGGCCCCCCGGGCCATACACAATGTTCCTCAATAAGTTTCCAGAAATCTTGTCTAACCTTGTAGTCATGGCAGATAGTATTCTAATTTTTGCCGACTTCAATATTCATATGGAAAAGTCCAATGACCCTCTTCAAAAAGCCTTTGAAGCCATAATTGACTCAATGGGTTTTATCCAACATGTCTCAGTTCCAACGCACTGCCACAATCATACCTTAGATTTAGTCCTGTTACGAGAAATAGATATTTCTGTAGATATTTCTATATTTCTGTAGATCTAATAATTTCCCCCCAAAATCCTGGATTATCGGATCACTGTCTTATTACATTTACCGTTAAAACAAGGAATCCACTTGCTCCGCAAACAATGAGTTTCAAAAGCCGTACTATGAATTCTCGGACTACAAATAGATTTCTTGATATTCTTACAAGCTCGCTCATCAACGACAGAGTAAATAATTCCGCAAACGATCTAATCGAGGATCTAAACTCAACACTGCGAAATACTTTAGATACGGTTGCACCACTAAAAACAAAAGAAATACGCAACAAGAAACTTGCTCCCTGGTACACAGACAATACTAGAGCAC
>JACXGI010003054.1:49005-66761 GCA_016801175.1 Esox masquinongy | reverse complement strand
ACAGCTATAGACTGCCTTCACCTATTGACCCTGTTTTGACTATTTGAGCCAATCAACTACAATGTAATATGGCTATTTTGAACAATCAACAACAAAACAGTTTGGCTATTCTGGTCAATCAATAACTAAGACATCAATAGGATTCTCATTCAGCCCCTACTGAAAGAATGGAAGACATTGGCAGAACCCTCTAATTTGCATAAAGGACAAAAGCGCCACACCGGCATGTGAAGATGACTTCCTATTTTCACCATACCATCACAGCATCACTAATATGATGTGACACAAAATATAATAGTCAATTCGATCTGCCATTTATCTAATAATGTTTAATTTTACTCCTCATTTAACATGATTTCTGACACAGTGATTACAAGGCTAGATAGCATTAATTTGAGCAAGATGTATGATGTAGAATTACATTTTCATATTTTATAAAATGAGCTATGATGAGTTATTCTAATCACATTCTTAAGTGTGGAACTAGAAAACTAATAGCTTAATCATCTTTTGATGACATGGCCGTATGCCATGCGTTATTTAGTTCTCAGCACCGTGAGTGTCTTGGTCTGCCTACACGCACGCAAGAACGGCCCCCCAAACCTCCACTTTCCCTTTACAGAGAAGCAGCTCTGACTGGGCCCACAGAAGGCCCGGTCCAAAGAAGTGCGCTTGGATCAGGGTGAGCCATTTGGAACCAAGCCGAGGCTTCGTCGTCACAGCCAACGCGTCTATCGCTGACGCGCAGTGCGGACGTCTTTCCCGTCGGACCAAGCCACACCCCGGGCGTGACTGCAGCACTGCAACGGTGATGCATGCAGTGCAGAGTGAGAACCTGCCTCACCACATCACAGTGAGGTACCACTTCATCACTGGCACATAACTACAGCTGTAAAGGGTAGAGACGGAGTCGTGAGGAAATAAAGCCTGCCGGTTGTCTGGTAGAAAGATACTTGTGCTTTCCTGTAGGATTTGACTGTGTTTCCTAACTCCTTTTGTGTGTGTGTGTGTGTGTGTGTGTGTGTGTGTGTGTGTGTGTGCAGTTATTCTAACTAACCGTGACATAATGTTGTATTGATATGCAAAGGGTTTATAAAAAAAACAAAAAAACATTTCAGCTTCACCCATTAACCGTCACGTTAGATTGTAAAAAAGTGACATGTAGTATTTTATTTTTCTCTAAGCAGTAGCCTGCGATATTCCTCTCGTGTACAGTCACTGCCAGGGCACTCGTAGACCAAAAATAACTCGAGATTTATTTATCCATTCAAATGTATTCCGAAAACCGAACCACAGTCAAAAGCATTATGTGTGTATCCTCTGTTTATCATCTGGATTTCAGTTGAGTTTCTCTATTTCTCGGCCAACCCAGGCAAACTCTAGGGCTTTGGTGGGTACACTTAACCATTCTTCCAGAGGCCAGCTGGTTTCTGTCTAATTTGACGGCGTTGTCAAAGACATTGAAGAGAGAGAGAGAGAGAGAGAGAGAGAGAGACAGCGAGAGAAAGGAGAGCAAGAAAGAGTGGGAGGAAAAAGGGAGTGTGAGAGGGAAAGATGCGGCCTTGCCCCTAAATAAGCCCGGGGATTGAATTACTCTCCCATCTCAGCAGTGGCTGACCTTGCTGGCACAGGGTTAAGGAACGCTGGAGAGGAAGTTGTGTGTGACGGCATTCTCCACCCCACCCCCACCCGCCCCCATCTCTCTCTATCGTTCTGTTTCAATCCATCTTGCTCTGTGTAGAGCACAGGGTTTTGGGCTTCTCCCTTCCGGATCGAGATGTGCCATCGCCCTCAGGGCTGTGACACACGACGGCTCTCTTCCACCTCACCGCGGCTCGCAGACCTCCGGATCTCACAGTCTCCATTCCACACCGTTGTCCCCAAACACTCCTCCCAGGATCAGACAGACGTCTGCGCCAAGCCCACCTCGCGCGACTACAATCGGCGCTTCCTGAGTGTCATCGACGATGAGTGACCCGTTTTTTTGTTGTTGTTTTTTTTCATTCCCGCGTGTCACAATGAGTAGATCTCTGACGTTTGTGTGTTTGTGATCTGGAGTTGTTTCAGAGAGTTGTCACGGACCCTCTCAGGCATTGTGTTCTTCCCGCATTAGCAGTTCGGTGACGCAGACATCAAAGGACGAAAGCATCCCAGCCCTGACTGGAAGCGAGTGAGAGGAGTGCAAAACATTAGCATATACAGTAGCTATGTGTGTGTATATGTGTGTGTGTGTGTGTGTCAGCGTGTGTGTGGGCGTGTGCGCACGCGTGCGTGAGTGCACATGTTCTGCGTTCGGGTGTGTACGTGAGCTCCAGTGTGTTTGTCGTCTGTAGGCCTCCATCTAGTAGGGCAGAACTGTTACCCAAAATGAAACACAGCAGCTCTTGAGCTCTTCCACCTCCCTCCCTCTCTCCCACCCTCCCACCGCTGCTTGTCCTCCACCATAACCATTGTTTTCTTTCAGTACCTCATGGAGAATCACCTTCCCCCCGTAAAAATTCAGAACCCCGTTTGGATCTGTCTGGACTCAAGGTCAGAAGCAGAGTATTCATTGTGTTGATGACAGGAAAATCTCCTTCATTTTTCATGAGTTGCTTAAAGGCATGGATGGGTTTTTTTTTTTTCTGGTAAAGTAGGGCCCCTGTAATGTGCTATCATTTTATTATTCATCTGGCTCATTATGCCGAACTGCATGTATAGACACACACACAAACACACACACACACACATGCATTTACTGTGAATTGATGTTTGTATTTAAGGTGTATACAGCTCACAGGCCATTAAGTTGAGGGGAGAGGGAGGATATTCCATGTGTGTACATTTTATGACAGAAATATAACATGCAATTCTGAAATAATATAAAATTAAATAAGAAGTTCCTGTCTGACTCGAAAGACCACAAGAAAAATTACATTTGCAAATCATGCATTTACTACACATTTGATTATTCGGAATGTATCTGAGAATTAGCTTCCGCCAATATTTTTTTTTTTGCATAATGGATAGAATATTTGAAGGTATAGTCATGATTGCAGAGAACTCTGAAAGCGGTAAATTATTGCTAATTGTAGACAGGAATTTTCTGCTATTTGTGATAGTACATAATACATGGAAATGTGAAAGGATGACTCAGAAATCCTACTACATACTCAAGAGGCTTTAGCAATCCTCCTCAACACTTCAAGTTATTTCTTCCCCTTCATGTCCTGGCACCTTTCTGTTACCACTTCAAATTTCACCATCCTTTGATAAGACACACCCACCACTTTTTGGCAGGAAGTAAAGCATCAACTATCCCCCCTTCACTCTTTTTCTGGCAGCTATTGTATTACTTTGAATCAGAGGTATCAAATCAGTTCCATAGAGGTCCGAGTGTCTGCAGGTTTTTGTTTTTTCCTTAAAATGCGTTCAGACCTAAACAACCAGGTGAGGGTAGAAACTAACCAATTAGTGACCTAATTAATCAATCAAGTACAAGGTGAGAGTGAAAACCAGCAGACACACGGCCCTCCGTGGAACCAGTTTGACACCTCCGCTTTATATTATAGAAGTAATGAGTTCAGCTTCAGTGTGCCTGGAGTGTGCATGTGTGTATGTGGATGTGTGTGTGTGTGAGTGTAAGTGTTGCTAGTTGGTCATACAGGAGGTTAAGGGTGTGTAAATATTAATAAGTTGAGACTGTATGTTCAGATTGTTGGAGGTAATCCACATAATTTTCAAATACATGTGAATGTTGTTTATTTATAATGTTGTTTATTTTTATTTGCTAATAAAATATATAATAATATTTTTTGGTGATGCACAGGGAGACACACAACTTGCAGTCCCCTCAACTGTATCCACAGGTGGTTATGTTTTGAGCCACGGTATATATATATATATATATATATACACCCACTGGTGTTTGGGTTTAAGGTCATGGTATACAGCTCTGGAAAAAATTAAAAGACCACTGCACCTTTTTCTTTCCTTTTGTATATTGACAGAGCGGTGAGGTGTGTAAAGAGATGGGCGGGGCATTGCATGAGCCTGCCGCCACGGTTGGATCAGTCGTTCTCTCCCCGCTCAATTTCTCCGTATTTCAGTATTTCATTATTTCAGTATATCAGTATATCAGTATTTTGTTTCCCAAACAAATTACCTTGGCTAGAAGGGGTGGAGGGTGAACTGAGACCTTGCACACACACTCACGGAGTTGGTGATTCTTAAAAGAAACATGCTATATGTCACCAATATTACCAAATAAAATCTTGCTATCCCCTTTATAACCTGTAGTTAGGCCATGGCGAGTGACTTACATAGTAGGGATTGCAAGGCAGGGGCTAGGAGGGGCTAAGAGGTCAACAAACATCTGACCTCCGTATCCCTTGTCTGGGGAACATTTGCCACGCTTACCGTTTTTCTTTTTAAAGAGCAATTATATGGAGACAAATGAACATTTATTAATTAACTTCAAATGCAAGTTCACTCGCTGGCACAATGTATAGCAGTTGCTTGGTTGTCAACTGAAAAAAAATTCTGCAATTCACATAATGGAAAAATCAAAAACAACACTTGTACTCTAAGAGGCAATTGAGCACCAAAGGCACTTCACTGTGAGCCAGCCTGGTTCCACCTCCTGTTCTCTTTCATTCTATTTTCTTCCCTTTTTTTCTTTCTTTATTCTTCCCTTTCCTCCTCCTCCTTTTTTTGTTGAGGAGAGGACAACAACACCAACCAGCAAATACTTTACATATACCAGCCACCTTTGATGGGTGATGGGTGCAATGTGTGTGATTCCACATCAAGCTCCTCATCGTCTGCCACCATTCATGTTTTCCGGCAGGTTCCTCCGTTAGGCTGTGTCCCAGAGACTTCTTTCATCTGTCTGTCACGGCAGGTCTGGAATCAAACAGAGAGGCGCGGTTGGAGTCCCTTTTCTTGTTGCTTTAAGAGGCAAACACCATCACCTCTGTGTTAGTCACCTACCTGCAGATTCCGCCTCTCATCCGCCATCTGTGTGGTTGTAGCCAAGTTGGGAAGCAGTGGGGGGAGGTATGTGGGGAGGTAGAGAGGAAGTGGGGGGGGGCATTTCCTTCTAACTACCTGCTGTCACTCGACATTTCAAGAAATGTGCAAATCCTGCTTGCTTTAGTTTGACTGGGGAACAAGGTGGTTGTCTGAATGTCTGAATGATGAAAAGACTTCAGCGCCCTCCCTTGTAGCGATGCTGTCTCTTACTGTTCCGGAGTCACAGTGTTCATTGATCACGCATTTCCGTGCGCTCTTTTTTAGTGTTACATTACATTCAACACGTTATGTTCTTCAAATGAGAATTATTTTGCCATCAGCTGCAAAGATAAGGAACAGGAACTTCTGAATGACATTTTTTTTTTGTTGTGTTTAAAGTACATGCGGCTACGGAGCATCATAGTGCCCAATCCATCAAATGTACATTTTGTCAACTACTCTCTATTTACAATGAAATCGATTACATGGCTCTACAAGGTGGCAAACCAGATAAACGTAGCGCTCATAAACACAGAAACTGTTAATTGCAGAAGAATAGTAAACACACCGGGATGGAGTGATCAAACAATCATCTGCCTAATCCTGTGTATTTTAACGGCATTATGGAACAGGCTCACAAATAGGAATTTTAAACCAGCGTTTATTGACTGAAATTCCCCGACCAGCTTGCAGGTGAGAAGATCAAGAGCCTTTGCGGTGAACCAGAATCATACGCAGAATAAATCCTGACTGTCAAAAACGTTGTTCACAGTTGAACCGCACTGTTAACTCAGCACTATTGATTGACACCTTGATGAGTGGAATACGATTCCTGGAGAGAAAATTATTAGATTTAATTTAGTTAGATGGATAACAGTTGTTTGGCTACTACAATACTAAATACTACTCAAATAAAACATAAAAAAAAACATTTTATCTATCCGCTGTTAAAATGTCATAAAGCAGATAACTGTGCCATAAATCCAAACCATTGTTCAGCATCCCTTCCTCTCCAGACGAAAATGCCAGATCACACGCACACACACGCGCGCACAAACACACACACACACACACACACAGACAACAGAATCATCGCTGTATTCTTAGGTCCTAAACACCTTGTGGATACAGTGAGAACACAGCTTCCAAAGGTAAAAGGGAATGTAAAGTATTACATTACATTACCCACTGCTCCAGGTCCTGGGAGCTTCCCACCGAGCCCAGATCAGCTACAGCACTTTTGCGTTCCAAATGGAACCCTGTCCCCTCCATGGGACACTACATCCACCAGTGCTATTTGGGCCCTGGTCAACAGAGGGGCACTTTAAAGACAGCCAAGGCGCCAAATGGGACGCGGACCTATCCTATGGCTGTGTCTCTGCCAGGAGAGCACTTCCCTGCCTCCCTCCGGGACGAGGCCCCACGGCCAAGCCTCGGGGTACGGGTCCGCGGGTACGTGTCTGGCTGCTCTGCCGCGGCCATGCCTGGCCATGGCACACTGTGGCAGTGTTTCAGTCCGTCAGAACCGGTGAAGATGCCCGCCATGTTTTAATTTGACCGTCCCGCGGGCATGCAGGTTGTCCTGCTAACTCTCACACCGTTAGTGGGTTTGGCGTTGGAAAGACTTGTAAAATTTGTAATTTTTTTTGCATTTCGGGGGAAACAATTTGCATTTCGGGGGAAACCCGGTTATGAAATGTGTCAAAGTCCTTAAGAATACACAACAGTTCACATGGTCTTTTATTTTCCACGTTTTGAAAAAAAATGTGGCTCAGATTAAGACCCAGCATCTGTGTGATGATGTCAATGGAGAGACTTGTACTGTGGGCCCATGTTAAACCTCCCTCTGAGAGTTCTGACTTTCTGACAGAGAGAAAGATACAGAGAGACATGGTGACGTTGACCGTCTGTCAGAACTCTCAGAGGGAGAAAGGAAAGGAAAGAAAAAGGTGCAGTGGTCTCTTAATTTTTTCCAGAGCTATAGACTATATACACTACCGTGCGAAAGTTTTGGGTCACTTAGAAATGTCCTTGTTCCTCACTCTAGTTTGCAATTCGTTGAGGTTGAGACTGCTGTTTTGCAAGTATACTTTTCAATGAAGCTGCAAGTTGAGGACTTGTGAGGCATCTGTTTCTCAAACTAGACACTGATGTATTTATCTTCTCGCTCTGTTGTGCACCGGGGCCTCCCACTCCTCTTTCTATTCTGATTAAAACCAGTTTGCACCGTTCTGTGAAGGGAATAGTACATAACATTGCACGTGATCTTCAGTTTCTTAGCAATTGCTCACATGGAATAGCATTCATTTTTCAGAACAAGAATAAACTAACTGGTTTCAGAAGAAAGTTCTTTGTTTCTGGCCATTGTGAGCCTGTACTCAAACCCACAATTGCTGATGCTTCAGATACTCAACTAGTCTAAAGGCCTGTTTTATTGCTTCTTAAATCAGCACAACTGTATTCAGCTGCTCTAACATAACTGCAAAAATGGCTTTCTAAAGATCACCACAGCTTTTCAAAATGACAAACTTGGATTAGCTAACACAACGTGCCACTGGAACACAGGAGTGACGGTTGCTGATAATGGTCCTCGGTACGCCTATGTAGATATTCCATTGAAAATCAGACGCTTCCAGCAACAATAGTCGGTTGCTTTTCTTTCGAAAACAAGGAAATACATAATTAAAATCAACCTATTTTATTAAATTACTAAAGACAAAAAAATGAACCAGTGTTTTGGGGTCGGAGTTCGACGATGCCCTGACAAACCTGTCCCTCAGAAATAACACCATCAGAGGCAGCTGACTAACCATAATGCAACAGGGGTGTCTCTCCTGCCTTCGGGTTTGCCCGCGGCCAAAGAAATCCCTGGTGAACAGCAGCCAAAACCATCCAGCCTCCATGTCATGGCGGCGGGAAAAACCTCTACTGCTGGGACCAAGGAGGAGGCCCAAATAGCAGCCTATTCCATTAACACTGCTCTATATCTGAACAGGGTCCATAAGGCTCTAGTTGTTAGTAGTGCACTAAGTAGGAAATAGGCTGCTCTTTGGGCCACACTTGGCCTCTATAAAAGCCTCTTCTTGGCCTTCTCGGTTACGGTGCATACCGTCTGTGGAAAGGCTCATCTGACTGCCGTTTGTTTGTTCCACATCCATGCATGCACACACGCACTCAGAACAGACACAATCAAACAGAAACACACAAGAAACACACACCGCACACAAAAAACAGACACACACATGCACACACGCACTCAGAACAGACACAATAAAACAGAAACACACAAGAAACACACACTGCACACACAAAACAGACACACACATGCACACACACACACACACACACACACACACACACACAGCTGCAAGGATGACTGGGGTCCCTTTCCATTTACATATGGCAATTACTATTCAGAAATGTATCAAGATGTTAATGATTCTGAATAAATATTTTGCTTTTCATTCAGACCCGCTGGTCCCTTGTAACTGGCTGCAGAACCATACTGCTTCACACGGCCATTCCCAGACTCCCTGGGAATATGCATCAAAGTCTGCCTAATAATTTATGTAATGACATTTACTTGGACACTGATTAGCTACATTATCAAACCTGTAATAAAGGAAGGCCTTTACAAGCCCTAATTTATCATTCATTTATCTGCCGTGGTTTTGAATGTAAACACAGGAAAGTAGCGTAATCATTATGCCGAGCGGCAAGTGGCCAACTCGTGGCGCTACACAGCTGGTATCACAGCTTGTCATAGGTCATGCTTCTTAATTTGTCATATCAGGCTCTTCGATATTTAAGAAAAAAAATAGGTCAACTGAAAATAAAAGCGGAATAAAAGGCATATTAGAGCGCTGGTTCATAGTGAATGACAGAACGAGGAAGGGAGTTAGAGACGGAGTAAACGAGTGAGAAGTTAAATACAGGGCACTGGGGTTGGCATGGTGGACTCATTGAGCCATTGAGCTACACTGAGATTCTGGTGGAGGGAAGCAGGGAGGTGGGAGTTAGGGAAACAAGAGGATTTAAATACATGCCAGCTAGCCCAAACTCCCTCAAACAATGAATGTCAAACCTATCGACCGGCCTGTTCAAAATGTCCTTTCCACATGACAAATTGCATGCGTTGTCCAACAGGCGGTCTCTTAAGAAATGATACGATTCAGGATAATTCACTGTACGCTGCTCTGACACAAACTTATTTTCACCTGCTTCCCTAGATCAAAAAAGCTCAGAAACATAACGCACTGGACAGGAAGAGGAATGACCTCATAAGGCAATAATCCTTTGTCTTCGCCGCATGATAGATGCCACGCATTTGCCTGGAAAATAAGAAAGAAACCCCCCCCCAAAACAATATTGTTTGAAATTGTTGTGGCTCCCTCCATAAGTTTTTCCAAATGTAATTTGATCGACACAAACGATGTCTGGCGTGTCAGGAAGTCTCTCCTCTCCCCCTAATATCCCTGTCAGAAACCTCATATAACGGATGCCATTCCGTGTGGCATTGTTTATTCATTTGACTTCCTTCACATTTCAGGATATTACATTTGCTCCTGTAACAGAGCCAAACTGTCCCTAACTGTTGCAGCTGAAAGGACCGGCTCTGATGCAGTCATGTACGCGGGGACTTGTACAACTCTTCTTCTCCAAATAACCTATAATAAAAAAAAAAATGAAAACCAGTGACCATGACCTTCTGCTGTGAAACACTTTGTTAGAACAATAGAAATGTACAAATTTAACATATCAATGTTCTGGAGCTACATTTCCCTCTACAGAAGGAAGCAAGCCACATTGTGTAACTCTGTCATCAGCTCAACCAAACAAAGGGGACTGAAAGGAAAAGCCAGACCAGAACAACATGTTGCCCTGCACCGTTGCCAAAACAGACAGCCAGCCACACCTTTCAATTAATCCCACTGACAATTAAAGGAAGAGCCGCGGCGCAGGGAATTATTTGAGTGCGTGAAATCATTCTTTGAAAACAATAGGACCTGGGAAACGTCGCATGACTTCAACTGAACGTCTAATTTTACACCTCTGGACACTGGCGCGAACATATCCTGTTGTTCAACACGCGTCGTTTGAGGTTGACACGCTTAGCTGTGCTCCGGTTTACCGCAACATTGGGGGATCACTGTTTTGCAGACGCAGTGTCCAAGGAAAACGTCGCGAGCACGAGGGCATACGAACACGCCGAAACGCGTCATCCCATTCACAACTCTGCATAACCACACCACTTCGCATCGACACAGGCCTAGACACTAGACTGAGAAAAAAAAAAACTAACCGTAAGGGGACTAGCACAAAAGGAGCGTACAAGGGGAACTCCGTCTCCTGACAGGGTTTCCGTGATGTACGAGGGACATGGGTGGAGAAACGGGGTGCATAACTCTCCGGTTAGTTCCAGCAGAGGGGGCCACTCGCTGCACCAGACACCTACAGCATTAATAACTCTGATTAATGAGCGGGGTCCTCGGCGTGTTGTGGCACGGCTTCCTCCTCATGTCTCTCCCTCCCCCATGAAACATCTTGACTCTGATCCTACAAAGTGCTAAACCGCCCAACGCCTCTCCTAGTGGTTTGTCAATGCCAGGGGGAGAGAGGCCCCGCCCACTCCTCTGTGTGTGTGTGTGTGCGTGTGCGCGTGTGTGAGTTTCTGTATTTGTTTATTTTTGTTGCTCTCTCTCTTTCTCTCGGTTTCGTTCTTCTACCACGGAAGTCCACACACGCACAAACACAAATAAACACACACACACACACACACACACACACAGACACGCACAAGGAAACGTCAGACATAATTTACAGGAATATTAGTTCAGTGTCAGTCTCTGGTAACCATACCGTATGGGCGTCAGTTAGAAACGCATTAGAATATCATTCATCAGGCATGTATGCTGCATGCTGTTTCCCCTGTCCCTTTAACACCTACAGCGTAGTGGAGGATCAAGCCTCCATGTTAAAAGAGAAAGCCCCGCCCCCCCTGACAAACCGCTTATTCATCATCAGTGACAGGCCTCAATGGTGGGCGACACAGATTCGTCTTCAAGCTGAGTTGGTATTCAAGTGCTAATTTGGCACTGATTTGCGTGCGTTTATAATTCGTGAATCTGATCTTGTTTCATAACTGCATGCTTTAATGACATTTGGTTAATCCTCCTTCCCTTCTCTGTGAGAAGACTAGCCTTAGGGTTGCGTTAGCTGTAAGGGCCGTGCACATGAAACAAAACAAAACAGAGGATGGAGATTTGTGTCCAATTGTTGTCCTCAGTGTCCTAGAGAGCCGTTTGCCCTGAAGTAAATCGAATTACAACATTTAGCCTGCTATCAGCTAACGTGAACCTTTTAATCATTTATACGGAGCATTTAAACCATAGATTGCCACCCCCCTTCAGAACAACCAGGCAACCCCCTTAGCTACCATAGTTAAACATTCCCAGCGCCACCACTGACTAGATGGTAATTATTTTATTATAGAGGTCACACTAGAAACATTTAAAGGGTTTCCGCTTTGACTGCTTTGACTTGGAAGCAGAAGTACTGATTACCTTGTGGATGTTTGCTTTGGCATTAGAAAGAAAATGGAATTCAAATATCCGAAAGTCTGTGTCAAAGAGCAATCGTGCTGCATTCCAAATGGCACTCTATGGCATCGCATTGCTTTTGACAAAGGTCCATGCTGGACAAAATAAGCGCACTACAGAGGCGATAGGGTGCCGTTTGGACTGCGGCCATTGTCCTTAAACAGCTGCCTCAAACGCCTATCAATACACGCTTTGAATAATTCTAATGCAGCCTGAATGTTTATACAAGCGGCCGGTTTGAGTCTTAGGTTTCCCATCTTGTAAATACCATGGCTTGTGGGTGGACGGATGGGAGGAACGACAGCCCAAACGGACTCTGAGAACTTTATCTTAGGAGCCTGGGACTGAATTCAACAGGGTATTTAACCCATATTCCAGATCACTGCTATGTTCTATTTAGGCCTGGGATTGGAGTGACTGCCCATATTTATTTTGGTTTAAGAGTCTCTAGCAGCTTAACCAGCAGGCGTAAGACTGTGGAGAAACGTAAACTGAATGTTTATTATCAAAGAACCAGTCCAAAGCAACTAATCAAAACATATATGCATGGATGTTGAATCCCAAACCAAAAACCCAAAAAAGTTCATAGCAAGCACACCTAGATAAGGATCTGACAGGATCTTGTCAGAGGAAATACTGTAAACGTAAAAGTCAGAGATAAACGGCCGAAATGTCACATCAATTTAAAAAGCGGACCATCAGTAGATAATTAAAGAAAGGGCCATATTCCGCAATTGGGTACTGCTGGTAACCTGGCCTGTTTGGGCCAGCAGACAGCCTTTCCAGATGGCTGGGAAGTCCAAGTGCATTTCCAAAGATCTTAGCGGGGGAGGCAGTTTGCCTCACTCTCTTGTCTCCGCCACCACGGGTCCTGCCAGTGTTTTAAGCTCCGGTGTGACAGTGCCAGAACTCTGCCGTCTGTCTGGTAACTTGTAGAGACAGACCATGAATACCTGGCCTCCTAGCACTGATTCATGAAACCCGAAATGCATCACGCATTTAGCAGTGGTGTCTTAATTACAGTGGCTCTCAGCTACAATAGACGAAGACCAGAGTCCGGTCGAAACGTCAAGCTGAAAGTCAGATCTGAGACGTCATTGTTAAGCTCATCACCGGGTCATCACAGACAACCGTGTAATTAGTGTTCAAATAAGGAAGACAGGCATTTTTTACAGGTTTACATAATGCAGTTAATTATAATATGCTTCGAGTTCAGAAGTTTCAGTTCATTACCATTTCTGATACATTGTGAATATTTTCTCACTCTAAGACGAACATATATTTGCATTGGAGAACCGTCTGATGTGCTGTGCTTGGTTTTGGTACAGTTATTTTGGTAGAGTTTTAGTTGGAACACTTCCATGTAGACATGTATGCAACCAAAAACAGCTCTACTTGGAACTGATGAAAATGTTCTCTGATGCGGTCAAAACTCCATGTCCATTACTTTAGGTTCGTCGGTGAGTTCTCCCAGAAATGTAAAAAAACATAATAGACTATAAACTATAAATAAACTATTCAGGAAACCAATTTAATCTACTCGAGAGGATTTATTACAAGCTTGTAGGTGATACAGCAGTTGTTACACAAATGTTCAGCAACATATGACATCAGTGTACAACCTCAGTGCAAGACAAAAGTGTACGACAACCAAATACAGTTTCGGAATACAGTTTAGGAGTAATGAAACATGAACCAACTTCAAGTTACCTCCCCCTGACTAATCACCTGACCATGGGTGTGTCTGTTCTTGGTTTAGGGCCTACCTGACCCGTCTAATTTAGCTCCTCCATACCTGCCTAACCTCCACCCTGTGTGTCTGATCACATGCCACCACTGGACTGTCAATACTACACAAATGTTTCTGTAGGGTCTGCATACAGGTTCTAAGGTCATGCCTTAGTCACCCTATCTTGACCCATGAGTAGATCACTCTGTCTTACGACAAGGTGCCAGGAAGCATAAATTGGAATGTGTCCCTAGTTGATAAGAGTGGCTACACAATACCGGTCTTGTGATTCTCAGGTTAGTTAATCCAACGAGCCTGACTCATGAATCATCAAGATGCATTCTCTCACAATGTGCTTATAACAGAACTGTTATGTAGCTGGTTTGTTCATACCTAGATGAGTATATTCTAAGATACACAGAATTAATACATTTCACTAGTATAATATGAATCATGAATGTGAGATTACTTTTAATATGAAAAATTACAAAAACAGTAATGAGACTTTTACAAAATCTTCCACATCTTCTACAGAAAAAGTCAAACAACCCTTTTGGATGTTTTTTTTTTTTGAAAGGCATACAACCCACTTATAGGACTAAGTCTGTATTGTAATATAGCTAACCATTATAGCTAATATAACTAACCAGATCGCTAAGCACGATAGTACCAGTGTTATGATGTAATGCAGTATTCTAAGGCAGGTCTTTTTTTTCGTCATCCAATCACTGGGCAGTACAGAGATAAGCACACCCAACAGATTGACTGCCTCTATAGCCCTGTGCCATGCCAAGAGGCTTATGGTGCCTTCATACCAATCAGTGTGTCCACTGACTTCTCCATTCCATGTTCTATCTCCGCTTGGACCTCACCGTGTGACACAGTGAATAAACGGATGGGGAACTGGTCATATTTATTTATGACATTTTTGTAGCAGCCGATCTTCATGGCTGTCTTTTGAAACGGCAGCTTATTCCCTACACAGTGCCTTACTTTTGACTGGAAGTCTACCACCCTTCCCTCTGCGCAGTGCACTACTTCGGAGCGGAGGGGTTTCCGTGACCTTGATGTTAGACTACTAGCAGCTCATGGCAAGTGTGTTTCTTAATTTCGGTATCCCTGCTGCAGTATGAATACAGTGTCAAAGCTAGTGCCACATAACGACACAAGCTGATACCGTACCATTGAATGTTTTATCTCATGTAAAATGTAAAACAGGTTGTCTGCATGGTTGCGTTTTTACGGAATTCAGCACGTTCATGAGCATTTGATGACTTGCAGCATTTACTTATGGAGGCCTTGACAAATGCCTGCAATCTGTCTGTGACCACAGGGTAAAACAAACCAGGAGTACACAAGCAGAATGATCAACAATTTAAGGTTTTAGACTTTCCGTTACCGAAATCTGTACACAATGCACAAGCAGTCACTGACAAGCAGTGTTCCTGGACATACCATCGGTACAACATTGCCAGTCATGTTCCGCAAACATGGTAACGAAGCCGAAACAACAATACCGCCCGCTAGCGGTCAAAAGGTCTTGGGTGCCCTAAGACGCGGTGCGTGCGGTGGAATTACAGTACAATACCAAAAACAGCAATTTTCCCACAATGCATTGACACGTATAGTATCCGCCAGTTTTTTTTTTTCATTACAATACCTGAATTGATTGTACACCATACTGTTTCCCATTGCAGGGTTTGAACAGAGCTCTGTAAATGCTTGCAGGTGTTCTCAGTGGCATGTTGACAGGACCAAGGCCAGGGACGACCATTTATAGTGTCTAAATCTTGCACCGCTCCCCAAGGCGGGATGCCCTCTCGATTAAATATCGGTAACAGAGATCTGATCATTTGGTCATTAGGTCATCCACATTACGGTCATTAAATGACCGTGATGTGGATTTTGTTAGAATGGAACGTACTTGGTTTGGAACCTCTGTGGGAACCTTTCCGCGACCAGCCCGCCATGAGACTGTGTTGTTCTGAAGGTTTAACTTGTGTTGGCATTCCAAATGCCATCCTGTTCCCTATAAAGTAGTGTTGGCGCTAGGTTTGGATAAAAAATACCTGAATATGTCTCGCCCATGTAGTGGTGCAAAGTAGTTTAGGCTTGTTGTTCGACCTTTATACTCTCTACATGCAGACATGCTTGATGTTTAATCTTTATCCCACTGGCCCATGGTGCTGCTTCTAAAACAACATAAATTCCTAAAATGTCTTTATTTAAACTTTTAAACTGTAAAATAAAGTTGTGGGCGATTTCTTTTCCTATCCTCAAATTGTCTGGCATTTCCCAACCTTTTCAATGCAGATCCGCACAGCACTGGTGACCGAAAATAGCGTTTTATTTTTTTTTATGGAGCAAGTAGAGAGTGTTGGTATAGCAATGCATTCTGGGACGGTATGTGATTGAACTCTGTCACCTGTATAAATAGTCACTCTGTTAGATGGCCGCTGCTTGACTATACCGTTGGCTATAGGGAATGAATAATATAATAACCCCCCATTTTGGGATTCAACTCATGACACGGCAGGAAACCTCAGCTCTCACCTTCCTCATTTATCCCTGATGTGAATGACCTCTGTGGTGACAGTGAGTACAGCTCCCATCTCCTATCATTTACTCTATTGTTTCTGAATCATTTATGCTAGTCTCCACAGTCAGCCGGGAAGTGGGCTATTTTGTCTGGGTGGTAGTTTGGTCCTTAGGACCACCATAGAAGGGCCTCTTGTAGTCATTTCAAAGTCACCACCGGGAGTCATTTCGTACTTTGAGGTGAAAAGACTCGCAGTCATCTTCAATCTTCAAACTTCCTCGCCTGTTATCTGGACACTATGCTCAATCAATTGAACAGTGTCCGCACCCGTCGGTGAATGTGGAGGCAGCTTGATCCGTTCCGCTCTATTGACTGTGAAACTGCTGAATAGCAAAGTATGAAATTAGTCATTTCTGCTGGGAGTTTATGTTTTGAACCTCACCGCAGTCTTTGTCGGTTATCTGAAACCTCCTCTCAGGCTTTGTCGGTTTTCTGAAACTTGCTCCCAGGCTTTGTCTGTTTTCTACAACCTAGTCTCAGGCTTGGTCGGTAAATCAAAATCACCTCTCAGGCTTTACTGGTTATCTAATACCTACTGTCAGGGTTTGGCGGTTATTTAAAACCTCCTCTCAGGCTTTCTTTGTCAGAAATCTGAAACCTCTTAGGCTTTGTCAGTTATTTAAAACCTCACAGGATTTGTCAGTTATATAAAACTTCCTCTCAGGTATTGTCGGTTATCTAAAACCTCTCAGGCTTTGTAATTTATCTAAAACTTCTTGTCTGGCTTTGTCGGTTCTCTAAAACCTCTTCTCAGACTTTGTCTGTTGTCTAAACCCCCCCCGCACACACACATACATACATAACATGGGCTAGAGTCTGTTGTCTTGTCAGCAACATCACCTGGGTCCTCTCAGCCTCACTAACACCAGATGACCCGTGTGTCTGTGTCTGACTGTGTGTCTGTGTGTCTTTGTGTGTGCGTCTGTATGTTTGTGTGTCTGACTGTGTGCTTGTGTATCTGTGTGTGTGTCTGACTGCGTGTTTGTGTGTATGTGTGTCTGTGTGTGTGTATGACACCGAGTCGGCCCCCCCCTAATGTGATCTATTGAGCGATTACGGGGGTTCATGGGAAATGTGCTACTGACTTTTGGTGTTTGAGTTTCAGGTATTGATGGATACCCCTGTGTCTGTTGTGGATGTCCCATACATTGACACCCGCAATCTTTGGGTTTAACACTGTTTCTAACATTGTTTTTAGTGTTACGAATGAACACCGAATAACATTGATTATACATTACACAGAAAGTACAGAACATGCAGATGCTGCTGAGCTTTTTGAATTTTGAAAACACACTTCGGAGAAGTAGAAATGGTAGACTAATATAAAAAAAGAAATGTTTAAGTCAAATAACTGGAGATGCTGCCAGAGAGAGAGAGGTAATAAAATTCATGCAAATACACAGACCCAAACAGGCTTGTTAGCAGTCCTGCCGCCGTGACCTTTAAGTTCATGATGAAAGACAAATGTCAGGAGTCTAAGAGGAAGGAATGTTCCGGGCTTTGCTGGGGATTTGGTGGGTTGTCTTATATCGTGGGCCACATATTAATTCAGTGATACGGTCAATATCAGAGGAAGTTTGTGTGTCAAATTCAGCATTATAACACATGAGGGGTGTTGTTTATATGCAATAAATAAAAAAGCAATAAGAAAATAGCCTTTACGTAATATTTATTTTAAACCCCCATCAAAAATGTATTTGGTGAAAACCAAAACAATGGAAAAACCGGTCTCGCCTTCTTTTTTTGTCTTTGTCTTTGGGGTTTAGCATTTGTCACAAGGCCTAAATGCTAACCCCCAACCCGCCCACACACACACACACACACACACACACACACA
>JACXGI010003054.1:32009-48905 GCA_016801175.1 Esox masquinongy | reverse complement strand
TGCTCCACCTCCCGCGTCTTGCAGTTATTGTTTATAAAGCAGCCGACGTGATGGATGCCTCCCAGTAAATCACGCCTGTTCCGTCGGGCCTCTGGAACAGACGGCATCAGTGGACCTTCCCCAACACATATCTATCATCCACTACAATGGAGATTAATAGGACCGGCTCCCATTCCCGGATTTGTCGAGGGCACTCATGTCTTGAACTCCCAGTAAATAATTAGATCTCTTTGAGATCTGAGCGCTCTGTCCGTGGATGGGCTGCACTCGTGGGCTGCTCGGGAAGGAGACGCCACTATAAGAAGTGGCGTAATTTGCCCGGGAAATTGAACAACGGGGCCCAGGATTCACACAGAGGCCTATTAGTGGTGTTAGCGCGGTCGAATTCTGTGAATTTCCAATTCTCCCAACGTCAACTCATTTAGATGAATAGAAACACGCATGGTATTAGCATGTCATCTGCCCTTACTCCGGTTGACTATGTTGCAAAAAACGTACTGAGCAAAAAGCTCAGTAAAGCAGAGCAAAAGTGAACATGTTAACTTGAAAACACAAAGCTTGTTAAACATGAATACTTGAAATCTTCTGCGTGTTTATTAAACCCTATGCTTGCAGTTTTTATATATTCTAGTTTCCTTCTTTTGTTTTGGTTTTTCCAAAGCAGGGGGGATCGCGTGATCGTTTTCCCCAGATCTAAATCTACATAAGGAAGTGCGCTGCTAATTGGAATATAAGGTCCTGTTCTCTTCATGCAATTAATAGCAGAAGAGTCATTTTCATAGTTGCCTCCTCAGTAGATATTTATGAATCTGTGCCACAACAGTTTGTATACAGAGATATGTACAATAGAGCTTAATAGTATCAAAGACTCAAGCTCTGGGGTTTTGCAGATATTTTTATTTTCTCCTAATTGAGAGGTTATATGACTATGTGGGGCACGTTTGTTCCTTCATACTTTCAAAGCATCCTGTGATCAGTTTTGCTAAACACTCCACGCTACAATACAGCTGAATAGGCATTTTAAATAAAGTACTTGTTAGTACAGTATGTTGGTGTCCAGATAATAATAGCATGGCATTTGTGTTTTGTATTGTTTGTTTTCTTGTAGAACTGTTTGTTTTCTTGTAGAACTGATTGTTTTCTTGTAGAACTCTTTGTTTTGTAGCTGAACTGTTTGTTGTCCAGTACAAATTTGCTGTCTAGTTGTTACACAGCCGTTCATTTTTGGTCTGTTTTCTTGAGCTTGGTCGTTGTATTGGTCAATTAGGTAGATTGGGCTAGGTCATGATAGACGTCTGCAGGAGGACATTTCTCATGGCTCATCTCCTTTTACTGTGCTAAAGTGGTCAGCTTCACAGCTAACAATGAATCATGATTTGACCAAGCCATGTCAACTTTTATTCATCAAATGACTCTACCCATTGACCTCATTATATAGTATCTTAATTATTCTCCCACCAACATTGACAGAAACAGGATTCTGACATTGCTGTTGCATCTGTCAAAATACAATAAAAGAGAAAGTAGAAGTGAAAAAAATATAGATATCCTATCAATGCACCATGACCTGAAGTAAAATTAGCAGAGCTTGTCAACGAGAGGAGTTGTTTTTTTAGAAGCTGCAATAACCTACAAATGCTATTATTGTAGCTGGAAGCTAAGTTATTGCTTTAATGTAATAGCATTTGATATTTAAAGATAGACCCATTATAATTCAGCTGGTAGTGCTTTTGAAATTAAGTTGCAGCAATTCCAATAATTTTTAGTAATAATGCATTCGAAGTGCAATTTTCTTTTATTGTATTTTTTTGGATGCCAATTAAATTATATTCTGCAGGGTTACTCCTGTGTCACCTTTGCGATGGAATCAGTTATAGGTTTTATATTACTGAGAAATTTACCTTGAGAAGATAATACATTTTGTCCTGATAAGTCATTTAGTTTGTTGCACTTAATCGTTTTATTCATGTTGGACCTGCAGGCAGACTGCTGACTTTCCCCTATTGGAAAATGTCATTAGGTTGAGCCAATATGTATAGATGCAACAGAGCCCTTCCCCAACCAGCAGCTAAAACAGTGACAAACCCAGTCTTCCAACGACGGGAGTAGAGAGCACTTCTGATTACAACTAGCCGGAAAGTGTTGATTTTATGTAAATTAACTTTTCACTGAAGCCAAAATTCAGAAAATGTTCAGATTTGGGCAACTGGAACAACATATAAGTATCCTAAATGTCTTGCTGAAATCGTGTGGGTCAATGATTTAATTTCCGGTTGTATTCATGTTGGACCTTGCAGACTACCTTCATACTACCTGCTTGCAGACTACCTGCTGACTACCTGCAGACTACCTGCATGCATACTACCTGCTTGCAGACTACCTGCAGACTACCTGCATGCAGACTACCTGCTTGCAGACTACCTGCTTGCAGACTACCTGCGTGCAAACTTCCTGCTTGCAGACTACCTGCAGACTACCTACCTGAAAGGGTTGTGGGTTGTTCAAACAGGGTAAAATCACTGAAGAGCTAATAAAGTGATGATGTTAATCTTCCAATAAACGGGGTAGAGTGCCTTGTGGTACAAACACATTCTTTCTCTTTTGCTGTATCCATCTTACTTACTCCATCCACCAACTACAGCCATTACAACATCGGTACTCTGATGTTTCAGAAAGTGTAACATCAGTGGAATTCACCAGTTAGTGACTTGTTCCACAGACTACTACAACAGCTGTTACAGTGTTCGTTACAATGTTTTTAGGGCTACTTACAATTGTAGACATTGAGTAACATACAGCTCTGGAAAAAAATTAAGAGACCACTGGACCTTTTTCTTTCCTTTCCAAAAAAGTTGAAAAGGAAAGTTTTGAGTGAGGAACAGAAGGGTTCAATTTGCGGTGGTCTCTTAATTTTAACCCTTCTGTTCCTCACTCAAAACCTTCCTTTTCGACTTTTTTGGAAAGGAAAGAAAAAGTTGCAGTGGTCTCTTAATTTTTTCCAGAGCTGTATCTTTCGTCACAAACTCACAAACATGATTTAGTTCACAGTTGCTTGCAGTTGCTAAATTGTCATTGTCACTGGAATGGTCTTGCAGCAGTCTTTCTAGAAGACCCTGTGTGCCTGGGATGCTGTCTGTTGGCTCCCAATCATTCACACTCAGCTTGGCCTGCCTCACTCACATGACTGGCATCCATCATGGACAACTGTGGCTGTTTAATTGACGTAAATTAACAAGTGAAACACAAACATACATAGGAAACAACACAAACCAAAATTAGCAGTTGTGTGCGTAACCCTGTTTCCAAGAAAGTTGGGACGATGCGTAAAATGTAAAAACAGAATAAAAACAGAATGCAATGTGCAAATCATTTATCCTTAATAGAAACTGAGAAATGTTATTGTTCTGGGAAAAATACGTGCCCGTTTTGAATTTGATTTCAGCAACATGTTTCAACAAAGTTTGGAAAGGAGCATGTTTACCATTATGTACAGTAGCATCACCTCTTCTTTTACCAATTCTCTGTAAGCGTTTGGGAACTGAGGAGACCAATTGCTGTAGTTTTGAAAGTGAAATGTCTTCCCAGTTTTGCTTGATATAGGATTCCATCTGCTCAACAGTTCGGGGGCTCCTATGTCATATTTTTGGTTTCATAATGCACCAAATGTTCTCAAGGGGGGACAGGTCTGGACTGCAGGTAGGCCAGTTTAGCACCCATACACTTTTAGTACTCTTTTAATGTATGCAGAAAGTGGTTTGGCATTTTCTTGCTGAAATAAGCAAGGACTTCCCTGAAAAAGACGTTGTCTGGATGGCAGCATATGTTGCTCCAAAACCTGTATATATTGTTCAGCATTAATGGGGCCTTCACAGATGTGCAAGTCACCAATGTCATGTGCACTAATGCACCCCCATACATCACGGATGCTGGCTTTCGCTCTGTGTGCTGATATGAAGCCGGATGGTTCCTCTCCTCTTTAGCCCGGAAGACATGGCGTCCATGATTCCCAAAAAAATTTAAAATTTTGATTTGTCAGACCACAGGACGGTTGTCCACTTCTCTTCAGCCCATCTCAAATGAGGTCGGGCCCAGAGAAGGCGGCAGCATGTCTGAATCTTGTTTATATATGGTTCCTTCTTTGCATGGTAGAGTTTTAACTTGCATTTGTGGATGCAGCGACGTACTGTGTTCACAGACAATGGTTTTCCTGAGCCAATGCAAGGATTTCCGCTACAGAATCATGTCTGTTTTTAATGCAGTGCCGTCTGATAGCCCGAAGATCAGGGCCATCCAATATTGGTTTTCGGCCTTGTCCCTTACATACAGAGATGTCTCCGGATTCTCTGAATCTTTTAATGATGATATATGTCATAGATGATGAGATCTCCAAACGCTTTGCAATTTTACGTTGAGAAACATTATTCTTAAAATCTTAATGCTATTTGCCTGTGCAGTCATTTCCAGAGTGGTGAACCCCTCCCCATCTTTACTTCTGAAAGACTCATCCTCTCTGGGATGTTCTTTTTATACCCAATCATGTCACTGACCTGTTGCCAATTAACCTAAATAGTTGTGAGATGTTCCACCAGGTTCTTTTTTTGTGTTACACAACTTTTCCAGTCTCTCTTTTGCCCCTGTCCCAGCTTTTTTGAAACGTGTTGCTGGCATCATATTCAAGGTGGGCATATCTTTTTCAAGAAACAATTATATTTTTCAGTTTCAACATTTGATATGTTGTCTTTTTATTATTTTCTATTGAATGTATGGTTTAAATGATTTGCAAATCATTGCATTCTGTTATTCTTTACATTTTGCACAGCATCCCACCCCTTTGGGAAACGGGTGGTATATGTACACTATTATCATCTTTTACAGTGGCTTTAAGTATAAATAGCCTTCGCTACAGTCTAATTTCAAGGACAAGAGAAAGTGAATGTTATTTTTTTAAAATTACAGCAAAGTGAAAATGTAATTGCAACAGAAGAAAGTAGTGATAATTGAGATTTGACACTCAGACAAACCAGGAAGACACTGAAGAGAATGCTTTTGATTGATCCAGTCAAATAGTCAAAATATCATCACCGCTCCCAAAATATTGTATCAGTTACAGTATGTTTCCACCCAGCTAAGCTGCTTCCAAACATTAGTATTTGTGCCCAGACAAAGGGGGATTGTATTGGGTGAAGAGTGGATTTACTGGCTGTTGGCGACACCAAGGCATCTACTTCGGCAATAAGACTGGGCCGGTTTGCCAGCTGCCTTCTGCCACTCAATGTGGTGCTGCTAAGCTAAGAGGCCCAGCCAGGCATCGTGCCATAAAGCCCTAAGCCGCCTTTGCTCATTCTTGTTAGTGCTTTGAAAGAAAGTCTGTTGACCTCAGATAGAGAAAGGAATCTTCAAGTGAATGAAACGAAGCCTGTTATTTTATGTTTTCTCAGAGACTTGACCCGTGTAATCAGGACACCATTTGGACGCCATTGTCTTTTTACGGCATCATCTTGAATATTTTTTGTTTTTTTTTCCCCCCAGTGCTTCTTGTGCCAAAGAATGGTGTAGAAATGTGGCATTCTAACGTTTTGACTGGTGGCTATGGTTGAAAGTGTTCAGATTACTCAAATGTCAAGTGTTTGGCTCTCAGTGTTTTGAAACCCATAACCTGGCCTTTTAATTATGTTGGCCGAATGTGCCCAAAACATGAGAGGAAGGCAGAGTTGTGTACATATTTTTATACTGCATCTCCAACACCCAGCTCCTTTTTCAAAGTTTACTTAACAAATAATTATCAATAAAAGTCTCTTGTGAGTAAAACACAAAAACACAGTAAAAGTGTGCAGTCAAGTTATTTTCTACATCTATTTTGGTAATCAAAGAAGACATACATTACTGCTTCTGTTAAGAAAAATAACAACAATCCCAAGAGTTTAACACTCCAAGGAACCAATACAGTGCTGAGAAAACTTTCTATACATCCACACAACTGGCAATGGTAAATGAAATAGCTGTCTTCATGTAGGGGAATATGAAAACCACAAAAACAGTGCAATATAATATATGCTGCTAAGGCAGAAAAAATATTATTAATGTGTTTAAAATTCATATTTCTAAAACGTGTCTATTTATATAGTTAAATTAACATCACAACTTCAATATATTTTATGTTTTCAAATGATTTGTGTTTTGTTTAAAAAATCTACAATTACCAGAATGGTACAGAACCTTGCAGGGGGAAATAAACGCTCAAACAGTCACATACCATCTTCCTCTTAACCCTCCGAAGGACAGCTCTGAGCCCATGGGGCATGAAGATGGTTTGCACAACAACCAATTCTAGAAGAGGATGCTATACCTGTGCTGTGGGTGATGAGAAGGGCTCGGGAAAAGATTTGATTAATAAAAGTATGAAATTTACAGGCCAAAAATAATCTATAGATGTGATGGAGTGGAACGTTTCTCATCAAACTGTGGAAATTTTGCAGATCCCAAAAGAACCGTGGCTGGCAGTAGCTCCATCCGTGCAAATATGTGGTTCTCTGGAACAGAGATTTGAGATCAAAATGAGAAATATGAAGGCACACGCAGGGAACGTCACAAACCTAATTTCGACATCTGAGAGTTGATTGAATACCGCCGTTCACTTTGGTTAATTTAAATGGTTTTGGATTGCCTATTTTTCATGCCTCCAACTCCCTGGCGCATCCCAACCAAAAGCTGATGAGAAATCTATGATAATTACATGCTATGGCAACATTAACTCATTTTGAAATGCATTTGTCAGTTTCAAACCGGTGTCTGCTTTTTTGGGGGAAAATCCCAATGTTTTTGATTTCCTGCCTGACAACCTATCAATCCGAAGGTTTTATCACTTATCATTAATTAGGAGCATCATCACTGATATGTCACTCACAGTCCCCCCAGTGTAATTTATAGCAATAACTGTTTATCAATTGTTTATAATACATTATTAAATGCTTAGCAAGCCAATGATAGTGTCATTATGAAGGTTTATTAAACCCCTTACAGATGGTACCATATTCTAAAGTGTTATCCAGGTCGGTTTGGAACCAATTCTCATTTGCAATGATATCCTTGCCAAAGGCGTACTATTGCAAGGAAACAAGACAACACACAGACCAATATAAATAATGTAAACATATAAATTGTATAGACACAATAACCACTGTAAACATAAGGGAAACAATTTGAATTTCATAAGGAATGTTTGGCTGTACTTTAGCACTCCTAAATAAATAACTGAAATTAGGTTCTTTACAAATTTGGTTCCGATGATCATCGGTTTGTATACGATTTCTCTGTGAACAAAAACACCTTGAGATTACTTAATTGTAATTCTGCACCGTTCGGTCAGGATCAAGTATATTTAGGCTACTGCGTTTTCTTATGGGGAGAAAAGCAGTGTCTTAAGCATTCCCTCTAATTCTCAGACGCCTTAACAAGCCTACAACCACCTAGTAGTCAGATTAGCAACATCTGACACGGATACTCAGTGCTGTCAGATTTTGTGAAGTGGGGGAATCCGATAGTGTAATTGACAACATGTTAAGATGCTGAGACTCTAATCATTAGAGATCACTTTTCTCTCTTCCATGTCAGAGACCCCCTAAGCCCCATGTAACATGGCTGGAGGGCAGATTTAACAGTGGGCTGAAGTGTAGCATTTATTAGCTACATAGGCTCACTTAAGTTTTTTAAGGTGAAACCCCTAAGACCAATATTCTGCCAAAGTCACAACCTCTAAGACCATTCGTCCCGCAAATCTCAATGAGCGGAATATTAAGTTGTGGTAAACATGCCTCTCAAACCTTCCAGACCAACATTTCCATCAATAGTAATGCAATCAATGGTTTAAACAAAATTTCCTCCTGAGGTCCAGTGATTGAGGATTGTGAGTAAACAATGATAACCCATGAAAACGCCTTTAGTAAAACAGCCCTCCCAAGGACGTTCACATACTCCGAATCAGCAGCCCTGTGCATTGTGGGACATATCTGATCCGAACCACTAGACCATTGACATTCTTTGCTAGTATTTTCTGGAAGCTCTGATATTTCACAGAACAATAGCTTGATGGTGTAGGCATGCAGTAAGAAACAGATCTCACAACATTGAACTATTGTAGTGTATGTACAGCGAATGTGTACTCTAGTGTTGGTACACATGGCCTGATTATAATGTATGTACACATTTCATATAGTGCCAATTGAGTCAGACCTCTGACACAGCTGGTTGCCAGCCCTATTCAGAATCAACAACTGTCTTAATTCTTACTCCCTGTACCAATATGGGAAAAATACAAGGTGTTCTTAAAAACGATATTGGTTGACCCTATTATTACCAGCTAAAGTTCAAAATGTCCTAATAGCAATAATATGAACAAAAACTTTGGCTAATTTTCCATTTTAGAAATTGACGGACAAGCCATGGTACGGGAGCAAGTTTGAAGTTACTCTGTACCTGGTTTGCAAACATGGAATCTGAGAGCTATATTGCAATATTAAAGAATGTATTTCACCGTTCTGGAACTACATTTATCATAGGAATGATGCCACACCAATCACTGCTATATCGCACAGCTATGTCCCTGGTCAAATCTGGCTGGAGGCAAGTGATATCTTCAAGTAAACAGTATATGAAGACCATATCTTAAAATGATAGATTACCTCATTTTGTTCTGACAGAGGTCTTTGCCGCTACTAACATCTGTCATTGAAACTCACAGTAATGCACAGGAAAAGGAGCATTGGAGATTTGACACACTGACAGTCAAACCAATTAAAGATCCATCATGTCGAGGGGGACTCATTAGCTATACTCTTTATGTTGTGTAGACTCCCATGATTGAAAATACACAGTACTTGTCATCAGTGAATTGGTTTACTGGACATTTTCGGATACTTGAGGAAATTCTAAATAGGACAAGAGACAGCCTTTCAACCATAGAGAAAGGAGTGGGGACAATGGTTGGAAGGCAAGTTGTCACATGGAATGTGAATCAAGGACCACTTATCACTTGGAAAAATGTAAAGTATTTCTATAATAGCTGTTATTAATAATATTTTTTTACCTGATTTGTGCTGAAAATATTATTACTGTGGAAGATGTAATAAGGTAATATTCTGTTTTACAAAGAAAAGAAACAGTATATAGTACATACATGTATATCTACATGTATATCGAATGGTTGTTTGTTACTGAAGTTGCTTCTAGACTTCATTGCAATTTCCTTTCATGATATTGAAACAACCACTGTTTCGTGATGCAATTTTACCCAGAGCGGTAAAACACGATCAACAGCAAGATCAAACAACCAGTAATGTTTTCCTTTTTTTTCTAATCCATTAAGAAGCGTAAATTGTTTTGATTGCTAAGCACTTTAGACCGAGCCCATTTCAAGTGCTCATTTTATTATATATTAAAACACAAAAGCGTTTCAGAATATTTAGGCAAGTTAGCTGGATGAGTAGTTGATCATACTGTGTAATGTGTGTGTACATTACACAGTTTATACTACCATCCCTGTTTATACTACCAAACTAACAGCAGCGATGGTGTCAGTAATGAACTCCTCTGAATCTAATGAGAGGCCTAAAGGCAATGTCAGAAGTATGAATGCAATACAGCACAACAACATAATCAACAAGGCAACACTCCCACAACTTGACTTTCTCATGTTCTAGGTTCTCACTGCTTTAGTAGCTGTTGGAAAATGTCACTTAATGTCCGCACACGCTGTTTGACATACAGCGTGTCCTGGTTGCAAATTAGATGTGGACACATTATATAGAGTGGAAACAGAAAACCTCACTGAACCCATTTTCGCCCTCTTGTTCTCACGTGAAAAATTCAAAAGCCTGAAAGAAAACCCACCCAGACACAGTTTTGCGAGGAGTATTATTTTCCTGTATTCCGATCAATTTGTCTGTCAACAGGCAGGCGGGTTGAGAAGAGGAAGGGCCAGCAAAAGCAATTTAGCAGGTGAGGTCCTACATAGAAATGTTTCATGAGATGTTGTCACATGTGTTAGAGGCAGAGTAGTTTGATTTCCTGGTAATGTTGGGAAGTGCTATTTGTATCAATCATCTGGGTGTACAATGGCTTCAATTGCTCTCTACTTTCTTTTCTCAGTGTACAGTATCTTATGATATTTATGTCTGGTGGTTTTCTCTGCAAAATGTTGCGTGTTGATGCTTAAACATGAATTGGTTGTACAAATTACTCTCTCACCGCATTTCACACGTACAATGAAAAAGCCTTGCTTAAACACTGAAGACGTAGACTGTCAGACACCCTTATGGAACTTTCTAGCATACATTAGTTGTTTGTTCCGTCAAGTTCGTCATGATCTTTCTTACATTGGCAATAATGTGATTCCTGACCACATTGACTGTTTTTATCATACGCATTTAAATATCAATGGCTGCCAAAGTTCTGCTAATCTTCATACATTTTTTGGTCAACAAACATTTTGGTGTCCATTACCATTTGGGTTGCTTTGTTACTGTGAAAAAATAAATGACTGTATTTAAAAAACAGTTAATCGAGTCATATTAATGTTTAACACAAGAACAATCACAATACTACTGAATGGAAATGCAATTACCTCCTGCGTTTTGGAGTTTCAGGTTGTAAATCAAACTTGACCCTTTTAAACATAGCACAGTTACCACAGCTAGGAATATGAAACTGCTCAGGGAATTATCAAGAATTATCCTATTGAACAGATACATGCCTGCTTGGGTATGTCTGCATACACAACATCTTATTAACATAACATGGATAAACAAACATGCTGTCTCATTTGCATGCAAATATAAACAATTCATTTCTGTATCTGCAGTCCTGTCACACGTGCATTGTGCTATCAGCTTAAATTTCTAAGTGGCAGGGACCAAAAATAATCATTATTTCTTACAGAGTGAATATCTGGCTTTTTGTTTGACACAAAAGCCTTATAATACTGCTCCTGATATTATGCTCATTGTTTTTGGTTAATGATTTTCAGCTGTTTGTTGTTCCTCTGATAGCACGAAAATGTACCATATGCTCAGCCAAAAGAAAAAATGATTAGCAAATGAAATTCTGGACAGCTGTCTGACTGAAAGCGTTTGGTTGATAGCATTCTGCTATCATAATTAGCTTAAGCATTGGGTTAATTAACTTTCTACCTGGATATGCATAATAATGAAAAACTGTGAAAAATGCCAAGAAGGTTCCCCACTACATCAACAACATTGCAGGCTTTTATTTTTGTATTTTGAGAGCATATTAGAATTGCAGGAGGGATTCATCCGGGGAATAGTGTTACATACTGTAGATTGTATTTGCAAGGACCAGATAGATAATACTGAAACAAATGGAAGCTATTATATAGCAGGAATACCATTTTCAAATCGTAATTAAAGTTCCTGAAAGCAAATTACTGATTTAAAATGCTTTTGTTGGCTCCGGGTATCAGGCTCTTTGACAGGGCTGTAATGGTGGGAGCTACAAAGGAGTGAGGGAAGTTCCACTTTAAACACGAAAATAGGAAAAGTGTAAAATTGAAATATGGTTAAGTGGTCCAATAATTAATTCCTTTGTGAACAGCCTAAAATGCTGTTTTGGATTGTACTTTAACATGCTGTTCTTTTTTATGAAAAGCCAATTTAATTGATTGAAGAAAGGGTTTGGAGTTACTGTGCATCTGGAATGTAGTGGAATTGCATGTTTCTTTAACTTTCATATGTCATTTACACTCAATTTGTCTCGCAACATTTCTGAATTCTTAGCTTTCTTTCATTTTGGTTCCCTCCTCTCTCTCAGCATTTGTAGATATCCGAGAAAAAGCCTGTTTCATAATTCTCTCATTGTGAAACCAAAAAGCTGTCACAGCAGCTTTCACAGAAGGGTAACCCCAGTGTGCTGCGTCTGGAGCCAACTATTTATTTTTGGACCACTGTGGTTTATAAATCAATTTACAGGGTGCACGGAATGGCAAACGAGATGTCCTGGTTCCCCCACTCTTGTTTGCATGATTTACCAAAGCACTCACTAAGATGCTCATCATAGTAAGGGCCCAGGCACTGTGGGTCGAGGTGAAGGCAGCCTAGCGGACTGGATTGTGAATTTCGGAGTAAAAAAAAAAACGTAGTTTACATTTCCCCAAGCGCCAGACAGCATGGCACTTAATTCTGGAATAAGTCATGCTCGCAACACGCTAGTCACACGCACGGAACTGAATCTTCTGGAGGAGAAAAAAAAATAAATAAATAAAGGAATACAGCTTCTCCCCCTCCAAAAAAAATGATATGTTCCACCATGTATGTCAGTGGACAGGGACAATGTTTGGGGCGCAGTACATTCAGACATTCCTCTGGAGATCCGTTGTGTTCTGCTCCATGTTGTGAGGGAGGATGGGAAGGAGAGCAGGATGCTTGGATAATGGCTTGTCCCGGGATTTTTCTTTTTTTGCCTATTGTCTTGCCATGGTCAGTCAATCAGTCCTCCATGAGGCCCCCTTTCGGTCAATTCATGAAAGTTTTATTGGGCTGTCAAAAGCCATTTTTCAAAATTGGCATCATTTGGGGGGGGGGGGTGTAGATGTTGAGGACACTATTTTCTCAGTTTGTCTAATGAAAGCCTGGATCCCCCTGTGGCGTAGTCGGCAGTGCAGAAGTCAGGGCAGCCTGGGCTGAGAGACACTCGTTCAGCTATGGAACTGAAATGTGTTATTCACATCCTGCTATTATGGAACACTTACAAAGTAATTCCATGGTAAGGCAATTACATATTTGATTAACTAAGATATATGAACAAAATGCCGGTTGAAATATAGTTTGTGAGGGTTGTTTTTCTACGCGATTTGAAGTTAATGAGGAAGCCGTTATTCGTAGCATAAACTTTTAACGTTTATTTTTTTTTTTTTATTGCTAGTGGTACAAATGTATTCAACCTAAAATATTTGTTAAATGCATATATCAACATCTAAGAAGGTATTGGGTGTTAATGAACAAATAAATCCACATTTAAAATTAATTAAATTCTAAACAGCCATCTGACATTTTCAGTGACCTTCACCTGTAATATAAAACTTTCCTCATGTGCCAAACTCACAGCCATTGGTATTGTCAGTAGCCATCCTTATATGCACATTATTTTTGAATTTCACTTTGTCACTTGGGAGGTCACGCATTCGTAGCGGAGATTTTATTTGCTCTGTGAGCAGAATAAACATGCAACCAGTAACTATTAAATCCGCCCTTGCTATATATTCTGTCTGTCTCTCTCTCTCTCTCTCTCTCTCTGTTTCTCTCTCCCTCGCTCTCTTTTTTATCTCTATGTCTGTTGTCTTTTCCCTCCCATTCCTGACTCCTACTCTTTTCACCTCCCTACTCACATGAGTCCCTTCTCACATCTCTCTCTACTCTCCACGCCTTCATCTATGGTACCCAGAATCAGGTTCCGATCACTTTATAAGGAAAAATATAATATATAATCAAATAATAATAAATAATAATATAAAAACAAAATATGACTGTTTAGGCATGATGAGTCTAAACAACGTCCACCCTAAACAAACCGAAAACAAGCCCTCAAGCTTTCGGCCTCGTTTTCAACTCAAAATGAGTATGACAGACATAGATTTCCAGAGAAAATTAATTTAATGATAGCAAAACATCAGATAGTGAGCAGTCGTACTACGTTATCTGAAAGTCCTTATGGCGGTGTGACTGTGTTGGTGTTGAGCAAAGATTGTAGGCATGTTTCAGTGTCTGCATTACGGCCGCTAACTGAATGAAATTTGAATTTAAAGAGTTCCTAGTTGGAGAGCTAAGAGATTTCGTCTTCTAACTGGTGAGGTAGGATAACAATTTTCAGAGAAACAAAAAGCTAATGAAGCAGGATAATGCTTTTTTTTCCCCGATATCCCTGAACTAAAGAGGGATACGAGTCAATTATGGCAGAATGTTGCTGCTTAGGCCCTTATCTGCATACGGCACTAAACATGGATTTAGGATGGAAGTTGAAGGAGGGGCTGAGTGCCTCAACACCCAACGTTCAGCTGGGAATAGCACTTATTTCCTATCTGGGGGCTTGCACAGAGTAATGCAACCACTCCAAAGCCTCGACTTAAGTAAGGCTGGCATGTGCATAGGCAGATTGCCCTACCCGGCAGAGTAATCGGGCTCTGAGTTAGTGGTCTAACTTTAACGGTTCCACAATAATGCAAGGGAAGTTGAGCCCTGGGATTTGTTAAGTAATTGTACTGCTGACATGGGCAGGACTTAAGGCAACACGATGGTCTTCAGTTTCTATTCATGCCAGTGGTTTATAACCCCGACACGTCTCTGTGTCATTAACACTGGTTATTCTAACCCTAATGCACCCTAAAAAGTAAAGGTTCCTGGAGGATCCTTAAGGGATTCTTAAAATTAAAACAGTGGGGCAACCACTATACATTGTTCTTGTGTGGGCTTCAATTCAAAGAGCCTTCTGAAGTACATTTTTGGAATTAAAATTTCAGTCATATAGCCGATGCAGTGATCCAGTGAGATTTACAGTAACAATTATGTTTAACTGTCTTGTCTATGGATAGAAAAAATATTTATTTTCACCTTGCCAGTACAGGGACTCCATCTCAGTTGCATGTGAAATGCTTTCAATGCAACCCTACCTGCTGAAACGATCTCCTGAAACAGTAGCTTGAGGAACCGAGATTGCCTCTACATGAATTCCGAAGCTTTTGTGCGTCGTTCAGCAAAACATCAAAATGGTTGTGCAACGATTCCAGTGAATTGGACTAAGGTATTTATTAATTACTTGCTCCAAACTTTAGGTTCTGTTCTAAAAAACAAGGACAACGTGTGTGTCCTTTATTAAAAAATGTGCCAGCTCTGAAAGTCATAGCTGAAAATGATGATCACTGTGCTTCCCATCAAGTTTTGTCTTGTTGATTGTTTTGCATAGCGATTATCAGCCCCTCAAAAAAGTGTTGACATTATATTATGTATAATGGGTACTAAGTATATAAGGCCATTAACTTGTAGAGGGGCCCTCGAAAATGTTTGAATCTTGAATAAAGAGGGGAGGGGCCCTCAGAGACCGCCTGTGTACAGGGCCCAAAATTTTGTGCTACACCCCTGATTGTACTATATATGGAGGCATAGAATCACTGGGTTTGATCAAGATGTTGTGAACAAATCCAGTAAGACAAACTACGGTACATCATTTGTGAACCCCTAAGCAAAGCCACAAAACTCGTGACACAGGAAATTAGGGGGTCCATGCCTCAACATGGGATGACAATATGGTAATTGACTTTCAATCGATTCACGAGATAAGATCACAGAAATGTCCCTCCGACTGTTACAATATAACTGTTTGGGTTACAAACACATGTAGGCTATACATTAATTGGATCCTGTGTTCCTTTGAATACACAAATGTGTGCATTTCTTCTTGGTGATGCAGCCAAGCTACAGAGGAGCTGTTTGACTGTAGGCGCGTCCATTCCTTATTTAAGATGTATTCTGGGACTTTGAAAATAAACCTTTTTTTTTACCTCCCATTTCGAGCTGCATGTGTAATATGTGGTTTAAATATGAATTATCTAACAGAATAACTATCATACCTTAGTCCGCATGCATATCCAAGTTTGAAATTAAATGGTTTTGATGACATGGGGCCCATGCCGGCACATACAGCTACGGAAAAATTTAAGAGACCACTGCACCTTTTTCATTCCTTTCCAAAAAAGTCAAAAAGGAAGGTTTTGAGTGAGGAACATAAAGGTTAAAATTAAGAGACCACTGCAAAATTGAACGCTTCTGTTCCTCACTCAAAACTTTCCTTTTCAACTTTTTTGAAAAGGAAAGAAAAAGGTGCAGTGGTCTCTTAATTTTTTCGGGAGCTGTACATTACATAGGACACATTTCCGGGGAATCTTTTTGACTGAGTGGTCAAAAGTCCCTGAATGCATCTTTAACAAATCCCACAATGCAACTCTCTGCATTATTGTGAAACCCTTTCAATTAGATGACTAACACCTTTTGGAATACTCTACAGCTTTGGCCTTTTGCCAGTGTGGCCTCATCTGTTTAGATCAACTGTAGGACCGTTGAAGTAATTATCATGCGTAATGATTGCCTAAGTAAACCATACGAAATTGCCCATTATAATTAGTGTAATGTATTTTAACTTTCTTTTTTATACGCAGTATTTTTCTACAGTTTTTCTTCTCAGTGTAGTTTCCTGTTAGTCAACCATATGTGTTTAGGACTGTCAAGTTATGTTATCAATTCTCCCACTTTACAGTGGGGTCTGGCCTGCATCTGAAGGTCAGGACCCAGCACTCAACAACCTTTCATCCTATAATAAATGGCCAGTATCGTTCATTAATTTCTGTCTCAGAAATGCCACATCCAGCCATTGAAGCTTCACTGAACCCCCCCCTTCCACCCCCTCACGTTGTCCTTTGGACAGCATATCACCATGGTCCAGTGAAATCCACCCCAGCAATCGAAATACACGTTATGGAGAAATGCAGAATTAGACATTATACATTCGAAGTTGCATTTCTGCTTGTGGTTGGGCTGTATAGCTTTACATTTGATGACAGGACAATTCTTTTTTTGGACAGTTTGAATGTTTTTTTTTTTTCCTGTGGACAGGAGCAAAAGGAGAATAGGGGCTCAGCGAATGTCCTGCCACAGTCAGAGCTTTAATGCGATGGACTGCAAAAATGTCACATGCATGTACAACATGGCCAACTATGCGAAAACAGACAAGAGCAAAGAAATTGCAAATTTCAACATGCATTTTAAATGTAATGTACTCTCTCTTTCTCTCTCTCTCTCTCTCTCTCTCTCTCTCTCTCTATCTATATATATATATATATAT
>JACXGI010003054.1:7932-31909 GCA_016801175.1 Esox masquinongy | reverse complement strand
GAGAAGGAGCTCTGTTTTCTCCTTCTCTGACTGAACAGTCATTGGCAGCATCTGTTTCCTTGGCAGCTATTTTAGCACACACTCTCCTGTCACTTTAGGAGTTCAATATCTGCTGCTCAGAAGCCGAAAAAAACCCCGGGATGGGTTGGCCCAATGTAGTTGGTCTTTTGACCCTCTGTGTTGCCCATGAGCAGTGAAGGAGAACTCTTGAGGAGCTGTGTCAGATGTGACAGGCAATCTAGTTGGGTTGAGTGAAAATGTGGCGTACAAGTTTGAAGCCTGAGTTTTGGGGCATTTCCTAGTGCTCTGTGCATTTAAACTGACACCTGCCTCCCCACCCAAACTGTTTATTTATTTATTTTTTGCCATTATTTCATCGTTTTTGAAACTTGTATGTTTGCATTGACGTGCTGACACACGGTCTTGAGTTGTCTGGAACAATGTTTTTGTGTCTTTTCTTCCATGTTTTGGCCTTGTACAAGTCACCATGACTCCTTTATTTGAGACATCACTTTTATTCTTAACGCTTTGAGTCACATACAGTTATGCTGGATGTTGACAACAGCAATGTTTGTGTTCTGTGTCTTTCCATTTGTGACTCAACAGTGCAATCCTGCCATTCCATAAGTCTATTAGTGGTTTATTGAACTTGATCATATTTCCTATGAACGCGAGCTGATATAAACAAAGCTGATTAAATGTAGACTCTTATTGGCAGTATTAAGTTGCTGTTGCACTCAAATGTCATCAACAGAACAAGTTGGCATGTGGTGGGTTGTTTTTGGCAAGGTGAGTGAAAACATTTCGTAGCAGTTTACACAGAGAAGTGAAGTTTGGTGGTCACAGTGAGTGGTCAAGAAAACAACCCTGGGTAGTCCTAAAATGACAGGTCCCAACCACACTGAATGTTTCTAACGCACATATGTATGAATGCACTTTCAAAATCCTTTTTTACATAACCCCTAAACCTAACCTCAACCAAAAACCTAACCCTAACTCATAAACCTAATCCTAATCATCTAACCCTAACCCTTTAACCCTTAACCCTAATTATAACCTTGACCTCAACTGTAACATTTTCCCTAAACCTAACCTCCATCCCTAAAATAGCATTTAATCTAACTAATTAGCACCTACTTTCTAATGTGCTCAATATCATTGCTTGGTTGGATGGTTATCATTCAGGCACTATCCATGAGTCCAAATGTACTGCCGAATTTCAATTCTAGTCTTTCAGCAGATGCTTTTATCTAGATCAACTTACATTCAGATTGTTGTCTTCTTGTTCTTCTGTGGTGTTAATGAACAGAAGGTGGATTGCTGTCTTCTTCTGTGGTGTTAATGAACAGAGGGTGGATTGCTGTCTTCTTCTGTGGTGTTAATGAACAGAGGGTGGATTGCTGTCTTCTTCTGTGGTGTTAATGAACAGATGGTGGATTGCTGTCTTCTTCTGTGGTGTTAATGAACAGAGGGTGGATTGCTGTCTTCTTCTGTGGTGTTAATGAACAGAGGGTGGATTGCTGTCTTCTTCTGTGGTGTTAATGAACAGAGGATGGATTGCCTGGAGAAGGGGGGGCTGGACGTTGTACTGTTGGACCTGACAGTTGTTTCTTCCTTCTGGCGTGTCTTTGCCGACCTCCTACATTCAGGGTTTTGTGCTCTAATAAAGGTCATTGTTGTTGCCAGCACTTACAGTAGCACCCGCCAGCCATCTTTTGGTGCTAAGGGAAACCTGTGAAAAACATACTGTCATAACGCTTCTGCGCACTCAAATCGCTTTATGTGAAAAGAGCCTCTGGAAATCCTCCTTGTCCATCCACCCTTTTGTTTCAATCAGGTTTGGGGTCAGTTCAAATTTAAGTCAGTCAAGAACAGGAAGTAAACAGGCATTTCAAATACAGAATTGAAATAGAGCATTTTTTTTAATGACCTGTAAAGTTGATCAAGATCAAGTTACCCTATTTTAATATTCCAAATTCACTGCATTCAGTTTGAATTAATCCCATTTCTAGTTTTAATGCCTTTACACAGGTTAACATATTTTCATTAACAGTATAATAGTCATGATGAATCTAAATACTTTTCATGTTTTCTCAGGTGCTCTGTGGTTTCAACTAACGGATTGTATTTCAAGATAAACCACACAAATACTTTATTCTGTATCAGGTTTGACAAGCTCACATTTCATTGCTCTATTATGTGATTTTCTTCTTGGTATTATGACACAACATTAACAACTTGGTTTTTGTGTCAGTTTTTTACTGTGCTGATTACAGAGAAACTAGGGAAAAATAGTTTGAAATGTGACCGTTGAGAGAACAATGATTTGCTGCCATGGTCAGAACTACCCTGCCAACAAAAAATGGATCATTAGGAAGTCCAAAGAATGTCAGGGGGTTGTGTCACAATCCCCTGGACATCCTTAAAATGTCCCGTTTCCCAGGTAACGATGAAGGAGTTTATCAGAAAGGTCTAAGTTGACAGTGGGCACCCCTGACACCTGTCAAAAGGAACCCCCAAACCAAACCAACAATATCAACCAGATGTGATACATATTGGGTATACCGCTATACTTACAGCACCGACCTACTAGAAATAAAGAAATCCTGTTTCATTTGTGTTTTACTGCACCCAGAGGCATGTTGGTCAAAAGAAACGGAATCTCAGCCGTGTTTGCTTACCAAACCATTAAACCATGCCGGCCTGCATTGACCTATGTTCTGAATGATCGCAGAAACTCACATTTCTTTAGGACACAGCCCCTCCACCCACACCCTCACCCTCCTGTCACCTCCCTCACCTTTCGCATGCAGAATTAAACCCGGGCCTCACATCATTAAGCAGTGCCTACTTTACATGGGAAGTATGCGACCCTCATTTTCGTCATATTTGCCTTGAGAAAGAAGTGTCAACGGAGTAATTAACACACGCTCGGAGGTGTACCTTTCATCTCGGAAAACTCCTTCCATGTAAGAAAATATGTTTTTAGAAAAAAGAAAAAAATGAAAAAGGTTGTTCGTCTGCAATAAGGAGGTGAATCCCTGGAGTTGACTAGGTGTCACAATATGCCCATGGAAACTGTCTGAGTGTAAACCTGCAGATACTGTAAATCTTTTTATTCAGCTACTGTGAATCTTTTTATCCAGCTACTGTGAAGCATTTTATCCAGCTAATGTGAATCTTATTATTGCGCTTCTGTGAGTCTTTTCATCCAGCTACTGTGAATCTTATTATCCCGCTAATGTAAAACATGTTTTACTTGCATCACGGTTATTAAAAATGATTCCTTTTGATAACAGCACTCAGCTGTAGACACATACGACAATCATTTCTCTATCCTCGCAGAGTGACAGGGTAGTTCATTTAATCGGCCCGCCTGCTCGCTGATTTCATTATATTTTCCTCGGTGGTGTTTTACTGCACTATGACTACATCAGTCTCCCCCACACAGCTCCGTGTCTGTGAGTGAACATAAATGCCCAGGTCTGTATACATGCTAACGTAATTGAAACTCAAATGCTCAATTCATTCTATATAGCCATGGGCTTTTTATTTCCGAGCAGCAAAACAAGTCAGTGAGAGTTTATATGTAAACTGGAGTTACTAGCTTCGTAAAGTGGATTTTAGAAGGAAATGATACGCTACATATCAAAACCGAGATGGGTAATGGGAAATTGATTGTGACAATACAATATTAGAACCACATTTCCATAATATTTTATTTATCATACTTTCCACCTTTCATTGTCAGGGGAAAATATTTCATCTTGCAGAGCAAACTCGAGTCTGCAGAGATTTTGACCTCAATATTCTCTCTCAAATGAACGCATTGTGGAAGGTATATGCTGTACCATTTATTCCACAGTGAAGCCACACAAAGAAACAATTAATTTAAAGCATTTAAATGTTTTTCAAATTGCCGACAGATTTTTTTCTGTACATACATTGATGCCCAGGGGTTCACATTTTAAATTAAACCATAATTAAATGTTCGGATTTTGCATTTCCCTATTTTCTGCTCTACTTTTTTGCTGAATTTGTATTAAGAGTCAGTCATAAAAAGTGAATGACGTTTACCTTTTGACCCATTATGACCTTGAATAATTTTGATAATTACAATAGTATACAGTATTTTTTCAGTTATTTAGAACAATGGAAATCTTCTGTAATGCATGTACAAAGCATATTTAATTTACAACGGCTTTTATTTTTTTTATTCAAACATGTTTCCAGGTCATCAAGAATGCAATACCAATGCCAAACACATTAGAAACATTCTAGTAATTAAATTAAAATAAATGTAGTTAATATCTCTTGAACACAATACTGCACTCATGATGATCATTAAGGAGTTTTCTCATGTTTTTTTTTTTATTTCAAAATCTCAAAGAAGGGCTAGAGATCTCTGTGTAGAGCATTCTCCCACACACAAACACTGCATCCAGAAATCATTGGCAAACCGCTAAGCTCAAAGAAACACATGCCAAGAAATGTCATAGCATTCTGCTAGATTTATTTCACAGACAATAATCTTTTAGAATACATTTGTTCAGGTATGTTGACTAAAATATAGATCCATTAGGATCCTTGGGAGGTTTTGGGAATCCTAAATTAATTAAAGGTAGACCAGATAGCATGCAGTCCAATCTAGTTAGATCTGTAGCAAAAAACATTACTTGGCCCCAGAGAAGATAGACACTGTTTCTAGCACAAACGAAAGTGGCACTAGCAGTTTTCACGCTTCCTAGATTTTTAGTCCGTGGGCTTGTCTGTATGTACGTCTTCCTGTCCTGCTGAAGGTAGGCGGTGGTAAAACATCTGTCTTTTTCATTTTTTTTCTGAAAAAAATCCTCCTTTTCCACACGTGTCTCTCTAATAGGACACTGATGGTATCCTGTTTTATTGATGTTTGAAAGTGTAAATCACAGTCACATATTTTGTCATACTGGTCATTTTAGTCACTGAAGGATGACTTCAAGTGACTGAACCTGGCTGTTATCAGAGTGGGAGCCTCTATAGCCAGGTCATCTCTGGGGAGGGACAGGGACAAGCTCTCTGGCCCCCTTTGCTGTGTCCAGTGGGTAGATTCAGCTGGACTACTTTTTAGGGTTTTCGAGGATGGTATTGACGTGCTCTCCTGCCCTGTCATTGGACGGTCACTTAACAACAACAGTGTCATCCAAAACCGTTCTCAGGGAAAAGACGTTAATGGACAAGGCAGAAGGGACTCCTAATAAAACATTTATAAATGGTGAGGCGCTGTTTTTCTTTTTTCTTTTTTTTTTAAAGGGGTAGGTTAGGTTGGATACACCTTTGGTGTAACTTTGAATTAGTGCTGTGAGTGCTGCTTCAGAAGATAGTAACACTTACAGGAAAGCCCAACAGTGTGGCCCCCTACCACAACAAAAAGGGTCAAACATACTGCCACATTATTCATTATGAATTATACATTATCTAATGTAGGCTACTCTATTGGCCCCTGATAACCTAATACACTGAATAATTTAGAAAACAATTATCTGATACATGATTTAGATATATTGATGTATTAGACACACATGCTGCATGGTGTCTAAAACAGATAATTTGCCTGGCGCAGGGGGAGAAATCCTCACCTTGATCTGTTTACGTAACAGGCATTAATATCTTCGTTCTCTTCGTATTCATTCTCCTTGTGATCCATTGAGTAGAAAACACAATTCATTGACTGGAAAATCAAGGGAGAGATCCCGTAACGGATAATGCGAAGCTCCACTGAAATAGGTTTACTCACAAAATTCCCATGTCGAATCCTTCAACGAATACTACATAAAAACTGACTCCAGTTCCTCGGGGCAGACACAAACAGACTGCCGAATGCTCTTATGCCCTATCCTGTGTTGAACAGGGAGATAAATAAAGGTTTTACGCTATCTCTGCGGCCCACAGCTTTTAGTTATGACTATGCACACCGGGTCCTCTGTGTGTCCTGAGACAATCGTTCATTACAGACACAGCGCTGACTATCACGGCAGCGTTTGGCAAATACTTACACGGCCACACACAACCTAATGGTGACATTATTTGTTTGATTGTTTTGCTGGTAATTGTGAATTGTGTCGTTGTTGTTTTGCAATATCTCTGAGACGTAATTGTGAATTGTGTCGTTGTTGTTTTTCAATATCTCTGAGACGTAATTGTGAATTGTGTCGTTGTTGTTTTGCAATATCTCTGAGACGTAATTGTGAATTGTGTTGTTGTTGTTTTTCATCATCTCTGAGACGTAATTGTCAATTGTTTTGTTGTTAAGTCAGTGGGACATTTCTGCTTGACTCGATTCGACGGCTGACAGGCCTCTTGTTTTTGTTGAAACCCCTCAGCTTTCTAGGTGTCACATCCCCAGGTTTCACAGTATTTTATAGAGGCTCCCTTTGGACTTCAGGTGCGACACACACATTTTCCCAAAAGTTTTCAGACACATGAGTTATCAACACTGGATCCAGAAGGTTCCCCTCTGCTTCCTCTTTGTTCCTCGCCTTGCAACGTTAACTCTCCACACCTTCCTCACCAGCAGTCTCACTCAGAATTGTTAA
The DNA here is from genome assembly GCA_016801175.1 of Esox masquinongy. Lineage (NCBI taxonomy): Eukaryota > Metazoa > Chordata > Actinopteri > Esociformes > Esocidae > Esox > Esox masquinongy. The sequence continues at coordinate 25,337 of JACXGI010003054.1, read as the reverse complement.
GAGTAACTATTCTCTAAATGTGTGCATTTATAAAAATAAAAAAGTATGTGTGGGAGGAAGGCATATTCTTCATATATGGGTGTGTGTGTGTGTTTGTAAGTGTGTGTGTGCGACCTAGCTCAGAAATTCCCTCCAGTTCCTCATGCATATTTAACCCCACTGGTTAAGCAATAGCAAATGTAGGTTACTCCTTTCCTCTTCATTGTCTGGACTCATAAGCATTTCAGCTGTCCTTAAAAGCAATACAAATAACTATGGACATCATATAGCCATTAATAAATTCCCTGAAGAAAACAAGCTTGGCAAGTGGTCTCGGGATTTCTGACCTATCAGAATCTGTGCATTTTCGCTGCACTTTTTTCCTCCTCTACGACATTCTGAAAAAATGGATCAGGAATCCCACGTCCCTTTGGAGACCGCCCTGGACCATATCTCCGAAGACGGTCCGTCTAAGCACTGCAGACAGACATCCAAAAATCACAGTTAATGGAAATGAAATGGGGTAATGTGGTCTGTCACTTGTGCGTAAGTGGTTTTTATGCATTAAACTGGACATCCAGTTTCATCATGTTATTGGATGAAACCACTGACAGTGATAACGCGACAAGAAACCACTGATGACAATGGCATGACAAGTCTTAGCTCTCTGTTAACACCGCATTAGTAGAGACGTCACTGGACAAACTATTCCTGCTGTTTCCGATATTACATTATCATCACTATTATTTTGGGGTGTATTTGCAGGGTAACCTGTATGCTCTTCCCCTAATGACTGAGTCTGGTTAAAACGAATGCTTTCACAGGACAGGGCAACACACCTTTTTGACAGCTGTCACTAGATTTAATTTAGTTTAATCCGTTGTGAGCTTTGATGACTTTATGTCCATTTCTCTATCATGTAGTGACCAGTCTAGCCACACAGTCCGTAAGTGGCCCCTTTATTTTCTGTAAATGCATTTGGCTGGAAGTGGAAGTGACCTTGTCTTATATTGGCAGGTTTATGTGGTAAGATCCCTCCTGTTCCCCAGGGAGTCCTGACTGATCACACTTACTGATCGTAGGAGAAGTCCAAGTACTCTGCGTTCTGGATATGTTTGCGGAGCTTGATTATTACTTATTTAGAGGAAGAGTGCTTGAAAGGCATTTAATGACATTTGCAGCATTTATGTTTCACGCTCCTTGGCTTGTATCTTCAGATAAAAGCTTATATAAGAGACGCATTTAAAATAGATAAAGATTTTATCATCCGCAATTTTTCTTTTTATTTTTTTTTAATGTCCATGGATACCACCGCCCCATGAAAAGTGTCTTGTAAGGTTTTATCGATAAAATGACTTGTTGTTTAGGGTGACTTTGTTGTTGACACAAACAAGAGGGAGTGTCTCATCATCCTTGTGTCATTACTTAGACTAATGCAATCTTTTGGTGTTCACTCGTTTCTTTTGCAGGGCCATTGTTTATGGATTTAAAATGCACCATTTATACGGCCATCGACATGTTTGTTCCTCTCATGTATTGATTTGCTCATATAATGCTAATGCATTATAATGCTATCAAAACCCCACCTCCACTGCCTCGGCCAAATTAGCATTTCCAAAACATGACATGTGTGGTTGTTAAATATCATTTGATTGCTGTATTTCAGTCATCTCACAAACCGTACAAACCTTTTCGAAAAGCCTTTCTGCTGTTGCTCAGCCTTTCCTGTCTGAAGTATCTTAAGTCCCGTGGAGTGAATTTATCTTCGCCCGTTCTGCTTTCTGTTAAGGATCAGCAATTTTACAATGGCACTGCCTAGTGATGGGGATCTCATGGCGCAGTAAGTGTGTTTGTGCAAGAAAATTATAATTATAATGCTATATTAAGGTCCGATAAACAAAAGCAAGAGACGAGCCATTAAAATACATGTTATATACTCATGTGGCTCAATTAATGTAGGTCTTAAGCAAATAGGTTTGTAAAAAAAGAAAAAGTAGTTGTATTATAGCATCGCTGGCATTATTTTTGTCTCCATACGGTATGGAAAAATTTTTCATATAGTTATATAAAAACACAGTTGGCCGTTATTTTAAACTAAAGTCCTTTGTGTTAAAGGTATTTTGTACCTCAGCACTCTTAAAAGGAAACAGAGTGATAGAAGAGAGTTTGAATTATAGTCCCCAAAATGCATTTTTGAACCGACCCAGTGTGGTTTGGTTACCTCACCACTGCTACCCAGGCACATAGCGTTGGCTCGGCCGTCCTGGCACTGCGCCGGACCAGTGAGGAGGCCGGCACTTGTTAAGTGAAAAGCCCGGGAGCCGAGGAGGCTACAGTCGCCCAGTCGGTTGCCCCCCCAGTCTCAGTCGGTCGCCCCCCCCCTCCCCCCAGCCCAGCAGTGGCACTGGCACCGGGAAGCTTCTACACCGGAATAGTGTCTAGCACGGAGCACCCCGGGGATATATAGAGAGTAATGAGTGTTGGATTCAGGGTGAGGGTTCTTCAGTCACACCAGGAGACGACGAGACACCCCCTCCCCTCTCTCCACCCAAACCTCCCCGCCCCCCGCCCCACCACCTCCAGCCCCCATTCGCCCTGCCATGTAGAGCGTGAGGGCTGAGGGGCTTCCAGTGTCCTGCAAGAACGAGCCGTGCCGAGCCGTCGCTAGCCCCCCACCCCCAACCCCCCAAGCAGCGGGCCACAGACCTTGGCACGAAGACACGGGAGGAGGAGGGTGGGATGACGGGGGGGGGATGACAATGCCAGGGATGACAGGGCACTCACCCCGGTCGAAGGAGAATGATGGACAGATAGGCGGACCCTGGATCGGTGGGGGGAGAGCAGACGGGGAGCCTGACTCTCCAGCTGTGCCAAATCTTGCTTGGTTATCTCTAAGTGCGTGGCTAAGGAGGTTGGATGTTCGGAATGGTTTCCATAACTCAGAATGGTGTCTGAGATTTCAGAGCCTTGTTATTTATTTACCACACAGCGGTGACGCTCAAGTGGTTTAAGGAACTCCAAGTGACAGCGCCTGAGATATCATGGGACCCGTGATCTCACAGTGGCTTTATAGGACCTGACAGTTAAAGTGGCCGGCGACCGAGAGAGCCGGACTAAAGTCCATATACTGTACGCCATGACATGGACTGAAGCATATACACCCAGATGGTATTGTTGTTTCAGTTCCACTGCGCTAATCATCTGCTTGTAATGTTTACATATTTATCAACTCTAACTTACCGTAGTTTTAATGACAAACTGTAAAGGGTGGTTTTACAGCTTTCAATACTTCTAGACCAACAGATGTGCTGTCACCTTGAAACTCCACGTTGAACTAAAAGATTTAGATCGTCTTCCATTGCGGTTACCTCAAAATGAAGTGTACAAACTTGCAATTATAGCTATAAGATATGACATTGAAATGAAATTGGAAATTCTAACTCACCGAAGATTAGAGCGGAGGTCAACATGATAAAAGTCTCCCTTTTTCCAGAGAATGCCGGCAGGACTGCATGTATCTTGGAGAAGTGCCAGGCAGAGCCGGAGGAGCAGTGAGGAGTTAGTGTCACTGTCAGAATAAATAGGAGAGCTAGGAAAGTCAAGGAGACCTGGACATGAATAGAACAGTGGAGAATGTTGAATAGTTAGAGATACAGACCGGGGAAGACCTAAAAAAGAGGTATAACAAGGTGCCACTTTCCTTTTCCCTGTAATCGAAGCAATGATAACATTTTATCGATTAACGTACCGATTAAAAGCATCTAAAGGGTTATGGATGATGAAGAAATAAGAATGTTGCGTGTGTATTCGGGAAACATATGAAATGCTGCTTGCAGTTGTCTCAGACATTTGTAATTTTTACCCAACCTGACTGACTGTCCTAAACACGTCAGGCAGTTCTTTTCAGTTTAGTCATTTTCAGCAGTTCTGACGCAGGCAGCATTGAATATCCTGCATGATTTGTGTGTTTTACCTAACCACAATAAGCTCGGTGTGGCCCGGCCTCATGCATCCGTGTTTTAACAGTGTCCCTGGCAGGGGATGATCCATCATAAAACAGAAAACTGCACAGATTAGCATCTCATTTTCCTGGGGCTGAACCCCTTGGGTTAAAACAAGCGAGTAATCACCTGTAAGGGAAAAGAAAGAGAATAAATTGAAAGCCACAGAGGAAGAAGGTTGGGATGCCGTGCCTCCCATAAGGGGTGAAATGTTGTCAGCTTCTGAGAACGTCACATGCTTTGTTATGTAGAGTAATACATTTCAAACCACTGGATGGTGTTATCCACCGCTGCATATCGATGTGACTTACTAGGGTATTTTCACACTCGCGCGCCGGCGTCTCAGTTTCTGTCACGGCGATTTAAGGGCCGTCTGTCCCGCACTGACCGTAAACTAACCCCGCCAGACAAACAACTTCAGTCGGAGACCATACTTGAACACTAATAACACACCCCTGTAATTGCAGGGAATTTAGGGGTGGAGGGGGTTGAGTCCTTCGGGGAGTTCAGATAATTTATTCATAAAGTGGTGGATGGATGGCTGCTCGCAGGCTGCACGCCGGGGTCTCTGACTCTTCGCTCGGTGCTTCAAACCGTGGAATGGTGTTTACATTTCGCAGGGCTTTCGTAACAACAGTGTGGGTCTATCCATGACCGGTCTGGCTCCACAGAGAAGGCTGCGCGCACATCACTAAGACTCCTGAGTCCTCACAGATCCTCCTCAGGGCTCTGAGCCACACCTCATCTCTCCACCCCTCTCCACCCCTCTCCACCCCTCTCTATCCTCTTCTCATTACGAATGCTCCACCAGAGGCTTATTCCCCTCATGTATTAGTTGAAATAAGCATGTTTTTCCACCCCATTAATTCAGTCTACATACAAGTAATTGTTTGCCCAGTAATAACCTCCAGGTATTAGTGCGGTGGTCATGGCTGTACTTCCAAGTCATTATGACATGTCTTATTGGTTCAGGGTTCTCTCTTTTATTATTATTCCATTGGTCTATAGGGTCTCTGTAGGGGCCGGGCACACAGAGAAGTGGAACTAAGTACAGTAGAAAACAATGTGTGTTCTTTTCCCATTGTCATTATGGGGCGGGTTGTCAGATTCAATACAACTAACTGGGTGATTGATTATACGAAACTGCACACAGGCCAATGAGTTTGAACCAAACCAGTGGATCCACTCGTGTTTTGAATTCACTTGTGTTTTGTTAAAACACTAGAATAGGACCAGTGAAGCGTGTACGTACAGAAAAGTGAACTGGGAACGCCAAACTCTTCTGTTTGGGGAGCAAACTATACAGTACAGTACATCTGGACAACCTTGAGTGGAGTCTTTTTAAAAGGCTTGCCATAAGACACAACAAACAAACAATAATTGTGAAAGATAAACGGTCCAAGCATATCAAGTAGATTCTACCTTGATGCACTTGCACCGTGCTATTCACCATAATAATTCTAACATGTTCACAAGTGGTCTGTATTTTTTTGTTTTCCTTTACTGTTGTCTGGACCAAAACAGTTCTGTCAGTGGAATCGCTGGGATTTTGAGTGGCAGGACACCCAGATCCAAACGGTAACACCATCCATTGTGTTGCTTCCTGTTGTTTGCAAATTGTTTTCGCCTCTGAACAGATTAGAACACTCTCAACAGACATACGGATTGAGAAGAGTAACCAGAAGACCTGTCAGGGTGAATGTGAATAAGGGGAAAAAGAGTGTATTATTTATATAGGACTGTATCAACCAATTTACGAGAAAGTCACTTAAGTTGTTGCATTACTTATTCATGAGGCTGTATACAGGTTAATGGAATGGGAACATACAGTAGCAGTCACTCACAAAGCAAAGCAGTGTTTTGTCTCTGCGTGAAAATGAAGCACATTTAGAATGGAACATGCAGAAAGTGCAGAGAGGTTTCTTGTAGTGGTGTTGCCTCTTGTTTCCTATAATTTGACCCTGTCTTGTCTTGTTACCATAGATACATCATCAAATGGTGCTTATTTTAAGGGGCTGTATTGTCCTGAGCAGTTAGATCTAAAATGTGTTTTGTGACAGTTAAGTACTCTGATAACAACCATGTACATTTATCATTGAAAATATATTTTTTCATTTTATCATTTAAAAAAAAACTGTAATTCAGTTTGCTAAGCCCTACTCAAATACAGAAGGCTATTATTTGGTTTTTCCATCTTCTGTTTCCAGAGGCTATTAATCATTTGTATGACGCTTCTACTTGAGGATGTTCAACCTTCATATCTGGAGCGACTTGAAGTATCTCTGTCAGTCAAAGTTTAACCTTGCTCATTATTTGAACTTGTCTTTAAGGCTTTTGGGCTTTATAGAAATCATGTTTTTACTGCCCAAAAAAATGAAAGAATAGAGGACCAATTCAAAATAATATCTGATTATTTCCCTAAAATGTTGATAAAGAATCGGTAAGCAGTATTCATTTTTCTTGAGATGCCAAAAATTAGAGGAAGTGTCTCCGGTCCAGATAATCATACAAGCTCACAATACGCTGCAAAGAGTCAATACATAAAGACTGTGAAACAACGCTGATCATACTAAATCAGACTGTGAACCAAGGCTGATCATATTAAATCAAAATGTGAACTAAGTGTGAACTGCAGGATATTAATCAGTCATCTACCAATGGTGAACCGCTATCAACTTTCAATGCATCAACAGTTTGATGCAAAATGAGGAGGGTTCACCGAGAGTTCTTGAATTGTTCAGATCGACGGCCAATTGTCATTGCCGACTTGAAAAATATATGACAGTTTTGAAATCTATGTTTCAGACGTGTTTTTCGCCTGTATGACATGCTGTGCCTCATTCGAGTGTTATGTGTCCGTACATCAATATTTGTATATTCAATCAAAATATCTTTCCACAGTGGATAAACAAAATAACGTTAGGCAAATACTGTCAGTGACCTGGGACCCCCTAGCAATCAGAGGCCCCTAAGCGACCGCTTATGTTGCTTATGCTTGGAGCCGGCCCTGCATCTTATCTTGGGACAACCACACAACCCAGCAGTAGTAAGTACACATTAATACGGTAGTAGGTTTGGTTTACTTCTGTCCGGGTCACGTCATCGGCGTTGCTTGCGATCGTATTAATACGAAGCAGTACTGTCTCCGTTGAACAATCATGGAGAACACAACGTGTGTTTGGTGATTTGTCACCGTACGGTCTGCGACAGCAGCACCAGTTGACCGTCTCTGCCGGGAATGCTGTGGCCTCTGTTGGCTGTCGGAAAAGTGCTTTACATCATTCCTCAGGCCCCCTGAATGAACTCTGGCTGTCGTCACAGTGCCGTATCTGCCGTGTCACCGTATCAGCCGACGCCAGGCACCGTGTTCTCCCCTGATGTGTTTTCTACGTCTCCAATCACGGTGAACTTGGTTGATTTGAGGAACACACCGGCGGTGTCAGCTTAGCGACACACTATTGAGTAGCACGTGCGTTGCATTAACATGAACACACAGGCACAAACACACACACACACACAAAAACACGTGCATATGTGTAAATGAGTGTGTGCCGCAATGTGCTCAGGTGCGTGTTGCTTGTTTTACCCTTTAAGTGTCACATTTAGAGTATTAATAATTCTATTTTTCAGCTGTCAGATCTCAGGAATAATCTCCATTTTACAACTGCCCTGTGGGCCCGACCAGGAATAGATGTATGCATTTAATATGCTGCATTCTTCCTCTTCTGTTTAAACGGGAGGGTGACAGTGTGATTCTATATGTAAATTATTAGGCCTGAAAGACGAAGAATGTATATTGTATGCAAAACCCTGTAGTCAGTGGATGTACATTCTGACTGAAAACTTTGTATTAATCAACAGTCAAATACTCTAAGTTGAGCCTCATGCATAATGAATTTGTGTCCAAATCTCATGGGTTTTAGAGGATAGAAAATAGGAAATAAACACAAGTAGTCGAAATCTGAATAAAATCTAACTTGATAGCTCTGCATATTGTAATTGTTTTTTTTTAGTCATTAGGGATTAAATTATTCATTAACAGTTAGAAAGTGTTTATTTCAGTTTGAGAATATTTGATTTTTTATACTGATTTTTTTCTCATTTCAACTGTCAAAATTAGATATTTTACATAAGCCATGTACTGCATATCCATATAGAATGATTTTATAAAATACCCCCAGGGCCAATGTCAAGCTTCGAGTGTGATTGCTAGTACATTTGTCTAAATTATTGTATTGATTTGGCTGCTATTTACTGTTTTCACACTAAACCACTTTAGTGTCACACTAAACCACTTTAACGGAGCACAGACTTGTATGCATTTAAGACTGCCCAATGTTGAAAAGATACAATAAATGGTCTGGTGTATTCATTCAATTAACATGCTTGCTGATTTGGCTCTAATATAGTGTCCCACTAAAGAGTGCATAGCGGTTCTGAACTCCATACAAGGTTGAAGTTACAACACATTCACTCATCAGCACTGACAACTAACACCCTCAGAGTGATTTTTTTCTATGTCAGGTCCACTCACAGAAACACCAGAGCATTTTCCAAGATGCAACATAACTACTGGGCTCAATCTAACACACACACAAACACGCACACACGCGCGCACACACACACACACACACACACACACACACACACACACACACACACACACACTGTACGAATCAGTACAGACTACTCCCTTGCCTGGTTTTCGTTACTCCCTAGCCCAGCACAAGCTTGTTACTGACCAAATGAACGCCTCAAACCGCAAAGTACAAGCTCACAGTTCTCAACGTCAGTCACATCACACCACCGCTTCACTCATTGTACCACAGGGGTGTATTTTATAGCACCTGAAACGAGAGCCTGTGCACAACACAGGCCAAGTTATGAGGGTTAGTTAGCGGTTGGCCGCTCCAAGTGGCCGTGTTGCTCTTGGCCTGCGGCTCCGAAACTCTTGGCACAGGTGCGGAAAGTGAAGGGGTTCAACTCTTGACATCCGCTGGCTCAGGGTTTTAAAAAGTGATCACATTCAAAACGTGGCTCTAAAGTTTCAATGATTCTTTTGTTTGCTTTAGCGGGCCACGCTGCCAGAAAACCTGGGGAGGGATGGGCGGGAGTTTAAGAATGGACGATTACTAACATTCCCAATCGAGAATGTCGACCATTACTCACTGTGGGACGGCGGTTTATTGCTGTGTTCTCTCTACAGAAACACTGTTCTTGCTGAATTGTAACATTAAGCTACACATTACGTGTTTTTACAGTGGTAATTTCTTACACACACATTCAAACCAAACGTTTAGCTGGAAAAGGGCTCTGGCTGAACCTGGCGCTCACATGACATTTGATGTTGATCTCCACTGCAGGGACAACTTCAAGACTACTTTTCGTCAGCTAAATACACCGTATGGGCCCTGCTACTGCCATGTCATTGTACCAAAGTTTCATTAGCACTCTAGTGTATCTACAGTGCAGATTGGACAGTGGTCAGAGCGTTACACCAGGACACGAAATGTTGCCGTTTCGAATCCCTACGCCACCGATGTGAAGATATGTGGTTGTGCCCAAGTCGAGTTTGATGAGGGCATCATGACATAAATGTACCTACATTAAAAGGATTCTGCAGTAGCCAGAGTAGCAGCATGTGGGTGCGTCTCTTCATCTCTGTCTGTCAGTTCTATCGAAAAGAGTGACGGCACCGTCGGGCCATCATTCAGATCACTATGCCGCGTCCACGCCTTTATAATTTAACAGCTCCAGTCTGCCACCGCCGCCCAATATTAAAAAGTTATTTCAAAACTGGGTGATTTTGTAAAATTATTGCTCTTTCACTCACAGCGCGGGACACGGAATTTGGATGACAAGGAGGTGACAAGCTATCATATTTCCATCTTCCAGGTGCTGCACTCGTGTCAACAGGAAATTCAAATTGTCGTGATTGACAGGCATTCACCTTTTACAATTTCATGTGAGAATGCATGTTAGAGAGAGAGGGAGCGAGAGAGAGCGAAAGAGAGAGAAAGAGAGAGAAAGAGATCCTTTCACTAAATGCTTTGAGTCTTATTTTTTCGCTCCCTCTCAACCTTCCATTGACTCTGGCAGAACGAAGGCCCGGATGGTCGCATTTATTAACGACTGAACCACTTTTGACATTTTACAGATTACACTTAATACAACAAATAGAAAGTCTCTCCCAGACAGACAGTCCAAAGATTTCTTAGTGTGAATAATATATATCAACGGAGCGTTAAAATAGAGGACCTGCTTCACTTTTCACTTTGCAGCTGTGATCATGTAATGTACACATATTGGTGGCATCTCATCCATAAGCAATGCAGATTTGAACAACTCCAGAGGCAGATCTTTTACTGCCAAACTATTTCAGTCAGTGAGAACCACATTTGGATATACACACAAGTCTCTCTCAGGCAATATCATTTCTAATGCATAACTTGTAACCTATTTATAAGCTTGGGTGAAATATAGATTTGGAGAGAGAGAGAAAGAACAGTGACAGGCAATACCCCCGGAAAGGTCTGTGAGATTACAGATGTCCCTCATTTTATTACAACATAATTCAGACCAGAAATAATAGGAGCTCAAAGGAATTTTTAGGCAAAAAAAAAAGAAAAGAAACAGTAGTGATTCAGACTCACAGGACTATCCATTCTCTGGTAAGATGCGTATCATATCTGAGAATAAAAATCTTTTTGATTACCTCCCTCCATGCCATTAGACACTGAATTGCTTCTTTGAAAATAATGACTGTGGAGTCTCCAAATCATTTTAAAAGAAAATATCAAAATGATTTAAGCTACTTAGGTTGAATGCCAATTATATTTTAATATTCAGCTGAGCATATTTTGCAAGCGGCGGCATGCATAACTCATTGGCAGCATGGGCCAGCTGCGCCACTCTAAACCTTCCTGTGACTTCCTGCATTTTAGTAGCATGGTAATTTACTGAAGAACTACCTGAGTGATGGCATTTTCAATGAGCAGGTAATCTTCTGAGAATTTCTGCATGGTTATGAGCTCCATGCATCAGCCAGGCAACACAAAAATACATCAAGACCAATTACGATATCAACTTTCAGTCGGATACCCTAGCCACACAAGTGCATGTATTTCTGCCCCAGGCACTTCAAATTGCATCTAATTTGAAATCTTTGGGGTTTTAATTAAATTTCAGAATATATGGAATTCTTCATTAGTACCTGTTCTGAAAAGGATATTGTTGCCTGGCTGCTGCTCTCTCTATTTTGCTTTCTACCTCTCCCACTTTCTTTGTCTCTCCCTCCATCTCTCTCCCTGTTTCTATCTCACTTTCTCCCTCTCCCCCTCCATCTCCTCATATCTCTCTTCCTATATCTCCTTATATCTCCCTCCCTATCTCCGTTTATCTCTCTCTCTCATCTTCTTTTCATCAGCATCTCCCTCTGTTTCTCACGTCACCTATCTCTTTCCTCCCTTCCATCTATCTCCTTCTATCTCTCTCCCTCTCTCTGATTGAAGGATGTGGTAATGGTATGTAGGTAATAGGTTGAGGAGTAGTTTGGAAGGTATCTGAGAGCATAAAAAATCCAGAACAAGCATATATATATATATACATACACACACACACATACACATATATATATATATACACATATATATATATATATATATATATATATATATATATATATTATTCATTTGTCAAGGGATGGGATCCTTGGTATTTTAATGGAATCTTACATTTCTCTTAATGATTTTGGCAAATTGTCGTCTGATTATAAGATGCATTAAGCGTTTTATCTTAATAGGAAAGGAAAGCTATTAGGCTGGATGTCTCTCATTCAGTCAGTCAGTCAGTCAGTCTTTTTTTCAGATAGAGATCTCCCTGCAGGGGCGTAATATTGAAACTATTAACTGCGTTTGATATACAGTACATTACAGTGCTATAAGACGTCCAGTCCTTCTGCATGAATAAATATGCCTTTTGTACCAGAGCACTTTGCCTTTCTAGCTCCATAATTGTCCTGATGTGTGGCTGTATAACGGAGATGTCTATTAGCTCCCCTCTGTAATGTCATGACAACTGTGGTTCAACTCATTATTGATAGGTATCAAAGGACTTATGACATAACAAGCAGAGATTTTATAATCAATGGCATCTAGTGTATTATTCATGAAAACAGACATGCATTGATCAGAGAGAGGCTCGGCCGTAACCTGGACCTCTTCCCTCAGATGAAGTGTACGCAAAGAACTCTCCCCTAAGACAAAGTGAATGAGAAGGGATCTCCTCTTAGACAAAATCAAAGAGAAGGGATCTCCTCTAAGACAAAATGAATGAGAAGGGATCTCCTCTTAGACAAAGTGAATGAGAAGGGATCTCCTCTTAGACAAAGTGAATGAGAAGGGATCTCCTCTTAGATGAAGTGAATGAGAAGGGATCTCCACTTAGACAAAGTGAATGAGAAGGGATCTCCTCTTAGACAAAATGAACGAGAAGGGATCTCCCCTAAGACAAAATGAATGAGAAGGGATCTCCTCTTAGACAAAGTGAATGAGAAGGGATCTCCTCTTTGACAAAGTGAATGAGAAGGGATCACCTCTTAGATCTCCTCTGTAGCACTTCATTAATCAGGCCATTATTGTAGAATGGCTAGACAGAAGCCATTCCTGAGTAAAAGGCATATGACATGCCGTCTGTAGTTTGACATTTAAAGGAGTCTGAGAGGATGTGGAAAAAAGATTCTCCATTCTGATGAGAACAAAATTAAACTGCTACCTCTGGTGAAAAAAAGGACCCACTCATCACGTCGCTAATGCCACCCCTATGGTGAAGCCTGATAGCAGGAGCATCATGTTGAAAGTAGGGAGGATGTTTTACTGTTTTAATTTTAATTAATTTTCATAATATAGCTTTTTTTACTTGGATATTTCAGGTTAATGTGTGTAAATAAAGCCAGAAAAAGTCTTGATTTTAGGTGTTTTCATTTCAAGGTGTAAAGCAACAAAAGGTAAACATCTTAAAAGGGGTTGGTGACTCACATACTTCATAGTTAAAAATAATATTCCATGAACAAAAGCAATGTTTATAGAGCTATCATTAAGATTATATTAAGTCGCAATAATAGCAAAATTAGCTAGCTAAGTTAGCGTTATGGCATATGTAATGGTTGAGTAATATTTGGACCTGTAGAGTTTTTAAGGAGAATGTGATAAATTAGCAAAAATGACACTCACATTTCATTAAACAGGACATTTATAAACCATTACAATCTAATTATGATCTGAAAATACTACACCTCCATTTAGAAAAATATACAAAGTTATACAAAGTCTTCTAACTTGTTCCTAACTTTAGCTAATCTTATAGCTAGTTAGCTTCAGAACATGGAATACACAGTAAGAATGGCTAGCTGGAACACTTTTTTTAAGTTAGCCACATAACAGTTAAGAAAGATCAAACTTCATGCTTTCTAAATGACAAAACATTTATAGATGATTTGATTAGATGGCATACAATTAAAATGAATACACATTAATACAGCAGACAATCGTAGAAACAGATTATTTCAGTTCAGACAATAACAATTTTCAATCCAACGCTCTATTATTCAGATTCTTAATGAATTTTTCCACATCTGATAGGTGAACACACATGAGGTATCTGACTGCAGAAATGACTTACATCCTCAGCAATATAGGTGTCGCAAAACCTATAGCCAGGTTTTTTTTTCCAGTTTTAGAAATATCCTGTATAGGCCTCATGACAACGCTACACATAGATATAGAGGGCCCATTGAAACATGCAGTAGGCTTTGTTTCCCCTTACCCAAAGAGCGTACGTTAAGTGTATACACTTGAGAAAGGGGACATGGCCAATCTCCTTGATGTTCAACCTCCTCCATCTGCTGGTAGGGAGAATACTGTCATTGTCACCCTCTGAACCTTCAACAGCTCACAGAAGAACATGGAAACTGTCTATAATGACTGTCCCATCCATTCAGTAGGATCGAGAATGTCTCTCATAGCGGGCAAAGCATCCAAATCCTGCTCGCCGATTAGACCCGGGGTCCCACAGTGGAGCTGCAATTACCCAGGACCGAATGGCTTTGAGGGGTGGTTAGTCATTTAATGTTTCCCCCTCTAGCAACCCCTTGTGGCGGCTTGGGTGCCTGCGAGCTCAATCAAGGTTGACGAGTAAGGAGTGAAGTCTAGACATCCTGATTGAACGAGCCATGTGATAAGAACCAGAACGGCATTGGCAGTGCTTCCAAAGACACTTATCACACAGTACACTGTTCCTAGTCTGCTGGGAGTTGTGATGAAGCAGGGGTGCGATCACAAATGGATGTCATGAAGAAAACCGGTAACATAAAGCATCTATAAGGCTGTAGATGCTTATATTCTATGTACTATATTCAAGACATTTCTAGGACACCAGGAATGAGATGTGAAAAAATACCTTATAAAATGTGAAAGCTTCATAATATAAAACTGTTTCATGAATATAATCAATGATTGAATGACTGAATTTACTTCATCTTTAGTACATTCAAGAACAAGGAAATGTTTAGATTTGAGCTAAACAATGCATGCTTGACATGGGTTAACTGTAGAGAAAAGGCTTCTTCTTTGCATATGTAAGCAAGGGATCTAATTATTGACCTTGTATATATTTGTTTCCGAACAGTCCCTGTGAAGTTCAACCCTGTTGGGAGAGTCAACATTTTCTGACAGGTTAAGACTGCCCAACACAAATCTTTGTGTCTCCAGTCAAGTCTATTAAACTGGTCCTACACTTACAAACGATGGCCGTTTTTCAAAGCGCTTACTTAGGTTCTGCGTTCTACCAGTCTTTCAAGGGTGAACTTAGCTGAGAGGGCATACTTTCTAGCACTGGAGAATGCGGAGTGCTTAAGCTGCCTATACATTTTAAACCCACGTGTGTTTGCGTGAACAGGAAATGGAATCATCAGCACAGCCAGGTGAAGCCAGCGTCAGTACTGATGAACATCTATAGCTCCAAGCATTCTGTTGTCATGCTAGCTAGCAACGTCTGACAATTAAAAAACATGAAAATGTGTTACATTTTAACAAAAATAAATGGTATTTAGTTTACACTGGCTACTGTGTTGTGTACTCTGACATGATGAAGGATGACGAGTGACCAACAGACAAAATTGTTATTCAGTTGTGCAAAAATGTACATGAGTGCTGTGAACAAATAATGTTGCGTTTTATGCTTCATTTTTCAAACCTCCCAAAAGCTTCCTTTCAAATTCATCGAACTTCCCGCTAACATAGTATGTACCCGTCACACCATCATAGGTTTGGATTTATTCAAAATGTCAGTTGACAACTTTAATCGCAAAATATTTTAGTTGGAACCCAAGGATGCTTTTAAAACACACCCAATGACTTTCCACTGTCCTTTTTGCCTGGTAAACATTGGAAACAGAATCAACTTTTGAAACAAGCAAACAAATTGATGTACATTCCAAATAAATCTTACATTGATTGTGAGGACATTTCATCAGACATCAGCGTTTTACCAGCCAACCAGAACTAAAAGACTCCGTAAACGTTAAGACTGAACCCTCTGTGTAGTACAGCACCAATAAAACAAGATGGTGCAACTCCAGTATAAAAAGCAAACCAACCCTCTGAACACTGAATTCATGCCTATTGCTCACATCCTTAAGAAGTGTATTAGTGACATAGAAAAAAGAAGAAAACAGTTGTCTAGCCAACAATGTCTGCACAACAGTCTAGGCCCTTGTTTCAATATCTATGTTTTACTAACACCATTTAAAAGTTACATCCTACTTTATATATATATATATATATATATATATATATATATATATATATATATATATATATATATATAAACGTATATAGAGACAGAGAAAATGGGAGAATGAAAGAGAATGGGGGTCAGTGAGCAAAAAAGAAAAATATGGAGAAAAAGAGAGAGAAAGAAAGAAAGATAAAGCAAGAGACAATTAGAGAGAGAAAGAGAGAGGGAGAAGTTCTTCAGGGGAAGAGGGGGAAGGGATGCAACGTTTTCTGGCTAAGTCCCTGAAGAGAACTGGGCATGTGCAGACTGAAAAAATATGCTAACTCTAATCTCTATCAATAATGCATAGTTTAATGATAGACTTGTGTGTCCCAAATGGGACCCATATTCCTTTCATAGTGCACTGCTTTTGACCAATGCTGATATGTCTCTAGTCAAAAGTAGTGCACTACATCACAGAGGGTGTAGAGTGCAAATTGGGACAGACACTGGGGAATCAATGCCTCAAAGAGTGGTGGAGAAGAGGCCTCAGTCAAAGCTCAAATGACACAATCCCACTATCCACCACTGAGTTTTAATCACCTCCTCTGAGCAGTATCGGCTGGATAGTAGGAACGTGGGGACGGGGAACGTGGGGATGGGGGAACGTGGGGACGGGGGAACGTGGGGACGGGGGAACGTGGGGATGGGGGAACATGGGGATGGGGGAACGTGGGGATGGGGGAACGAAGGGATGGAGAATTACGCCTCTCCTGTGATCCAGAGGAAACCCTGGAAATGCTAGCTCATCGATGTACCTTGCTTAGTAAGAGGGGACAAACTTTGGCTTTGTCATTCATTCACATTCTCATCTGATAGAAATATAACTGGAGAGGCGATGACGAGTTGGGTGATACAGATGATTTTCAAAACATTTCCAGCGTGGCCATTCTTTCATCTCTAGGATAATTCACCTAAAATATTTTCTAATGTAATATTACATCGAGTAGAGACAGTAGAAGAGAGAGGATACAAATTTTACTGATAGAATGGTAGATGGGATTCGAACCAATGCTACAGTTGTACATGTGACCCGGGGACATCAGCTTAGAACCCCCGGCCATAGACACCCTTTAATAATAATTTTTGGTAATATCAAAAATAATGTACACTCGAAACGGGGACCGACATACATTACTACTGTATCTAGAATAATGGGCAGATAATCAA
Source organism: Esox masquinongy (assembly GCA_016801175.1). Lineage (NCBI taxonomy): Eukaryota > Metazoa > Chordata > Actinopteri > Esociformes > Esocidae > Esox > Esox masquinongy. The sequence goes on along the minus strand of JACXGI010003054.1, from coordinate 8,355 downwards.
GCAATACATTTGCTACTGATCAATAACTGCTTCACTGATCCAATCTCCTAGCAGTTCCCAGGGGAAACGTGGTCATAATAACCTGGATCATAGCTATGGCATGATCGCTACACACTTCCGATTACAGGTCTGTCCGTTTCCTTATTTAAACAATTTGTACTGTTGCTCGACATCTCTGCCAGGCCTTGACCCCTTAACACAGTGGTTGGAACAGATCATTAAAGGTGCTGTCTACGGGTGCATCATAACATTTTGGACTGGAATGCTACACAGCCGCTGATTACGATAAAAGTGACATAAAGACGCCTTGTGCGTTTAGTCGTACAGCACTCCATCGGAACCACGCATATGAGCTTTTTTACATTTTCATGAATGGACGGTGGTGTTAGAAGTGCCCCCCCCCCCCCCCCCCCCCCCCCCCCC
>JACXGI010003053.1:53911-66664 GCA_016801175.1 Esox masquinongy | reverse complement strand
CCAGTACCTGGTTTAAGGACCATGGTATCCCTGTTCTTAATTGGCCAGCAAACTCGCCTGACCTTAACCCTATAGAAAATCTATGGGGTATTGTGAAGAGGAAGATGCGATACGCCAGACCCAACAATGCAGAAGAGCTGAAGGCCACTATCAGAGCAACCTGGGCTCTCATAACACCTGAGCAGTGCCACAGACAGATGGACTCCATGCCACGCCGCATTGCTGCAGTAATTCAGGCAAAAGGAGCCCCAACTAAATATTGAGTGCTGTACATGCTCATACTTTTCATGTTCATACTTTTCAGTTGGCCAACATTTCTAAAAATCCTTTTTTAGTATTGGTCTTAAGTAATATTCTAATTTTCGGAGATCCTGAATTTGGGATTGTCATTAGTTGTCAGTTTTAATCATCACAATTAAATGAAATAAACATTTGAAATATATCAGTCTGTGTTTAATGAATGAATATAATATCCAAGTTTCACTTTTTGAATGGAATTACTGAAATAAATCAACTTATTGATGATATAATTATATGACCAGCACCTGTAAGTTATAGGAAGTCATTCTGGGACACAAGCAGAGAGTCTAAAAGATTAAACACAAATTAATAATTACTGAAAAAGTTAAAGATATAGTTATGAAATTCAATAAAAAAAAGCTATAAAACATTAAGTGGACAAATAGATTCTATAAATGTCAAGTCCTATAAATATTGACACATGCAATAAAACAAATGAATAAATAGTTTTTGAAAACTCACTTTCAGACTTGAAAGGAAATCCCCATGAGAGGTTGTCTAACAGTGGAAAAAAATACAAACTTTCTGGTCTTTGCTGAATGCCCTTTTAACTTTAATGGGCCTTAATTGGAAGGACCATAGAGCATAGAGAAAATATCTGGACCTATGCACACTCATTTGCCTCTTTCATTGAGCGGAAAAAGGTTATCGGAGAAGTCAAAATGAAAGCTTGAGCTGAAGCCACCTTGGGTTGACTTTCCCCCTGCCTTCCCTACCCAATCCCTTTGAAGGGGAAATGCTAAACTGAGCCGTGATCGGCAACTACGGACAACTTCTTCATCCACCGCAAAAAGCCCCACAAGGAGACGCGGTACTTCGAATTTGCACTAGAATGTGTATCGGTACGTGTCTTAACATGGACGCCGCCGAGGAAGTAATGGCTGACTTCAGGAAACACCTCCCCCTTGAGGTTGAGGGCTAAGCTGTTAGGCTGAATCTGTCATATTTTTAGAAACCATCATCCACATCCTCAAGTGGGAGGACAACATCAAAGTGATCTAACAAGAAGGAACAGCACTGGATGAACCCCTTGCGGCAGCCAAAATAACACAAAAAAATATATTCCAGTAAACCTGATCGGTCTTAATGCATTAACTGAGACCACCCTCAACTTCTCCATCATAATCTGGTCTGGGTCTGCAGGGGTTAAACCGCAATGCATTGTTACGGTTTGCAGAAAGGGTCACCGGCTGCAGCTTGCCCTCAATTAAGGTCCTATATGACACCATGTTATGAGAGCATGCAGGCAAGATCACCGCTGGCCCCTCCCACCACAGTTACCCAGTGTTCCAGAAATTCCAGTGTTCCAAGGGCAACGGCCATCCGTCCCAAAGAGACTAACTTGGCTAAATTCACCACATCAAGCCACTTCCATACCAAATAGATGCATTTTTATGGACTCAAAACTTTTTTTCTCCTCTGCATCCAGAATAAAATGAACTAAAACTGTACATTTGCTAATCAACTATATTCCATTATCATGCTTACATTGTATATACTTGCATGTCAACTTTGTGTAGATTTAATGTATTATGTACCGGTGTTGTGCACCACAACTGCACCGTTACTCCAAGGGGAGTCTTGCTTTGTCTAGCAGTAACACATTGCCTTAGATGACCAGATATCCTTACGGTATGAGGTACGACTTTTGGTCCACAAGGAAACCCTTCAAAAGTGTGGGCGTATGTGATGTGTGTGTGCGTGTGTATGCGTCTGTGTGTGTGTGTGTGTGTGTGTGCAGTGTTTTGGACAAGGGTTTGTGTGCATGTGCACGGTGATGCGGTGAATGTGCGTGTGCACGCGTCTGTGTGTGTGCAGTGTTTTGGATGAGGGTTTGTGTGCGTGTGCATGGTGATGCGCTGAATGTGTGTGTGCACGCGTCTGCATGTGTGTGCAGTGAATCAACGGTCTCCGCATCACGATGACTCACTCGGAATCTGCTGGATCCTGTGGACCACCACAAAGGCGTCGGAGAGGCCCACCTTCACCGGGTGATTGACAGAGCTGATCTGGGATACCTCAACAGGGATCTGGAAGGGGGGGGGAGCGAGAGAGAAAAATAGAGAGGGAAAAAGCGTGAGAAGGAGAGACATCAGTCGTCAACCACCACACCTGTCTATCTAACTAAGCCAGCTGGGAATGGAGCCCGAGCAGTCCAAACCAGACAATGGCCTGGCAGTTTCCATATGCTGATGGAAGGCTGAGGTAAATGTGTTCCAAATGCCACCCTATTCCCTTTTGTGGTGCAATACATGGTTCAGGTCAAAAGTAGCGAACAATAAAGGGAATAGGGTTCCATTTGAGACGCAGCCTGCCAACAATGGAAATTCATTTACTGGCCAGAACAAAGAGCTTGGTCGAATCAGCTCATCTCCCAGGAAATCCATCAAAATGGAGGCATGAAATTAATAACTCCGGCAAACAAGTCTGTGTGGAGATCCTACGAGAGGGACACAAGAGAGTCCAAGACTATTCGAGTGGTGAAAGTCAAAGTCAAGTAAAAGGTCTGTACACGTAGTTGAAAGAATGGAGTCAAGAAGAAAAAGTATGGCAACAGCAAAAGGGACAGTGAGAATGAGAGAGAGACAGAGTGAGAAAGGGGTGCAGAGTGCTACCTGGCATCGCATGGTTCTGATAATCACAAAGTTTGCATGATATGGACAGCCTATTTTATTGAACAATAAGGGCCTGCCTTAAGCATCTGTCATTTCATTGTAGAGTTCTGCGAAGAACACGGGGAAAAAGAAGACCTTTCAATCAGAGAGCCATTATTGGGCTTGCGATTGCGATAGATGTATGATAGATGTACAAATTTAATTTTAATGGACTCCGTAATTATGCCCTAACTGATTTAGAAGGTTACCAGCCAGAAAAGTCACTTAATTCCATACTTTCATCATTACACTCTTTAACTACTTTCATATAGGATTTGCAATATATTTTATGTAAAGAAAGGATTGTCTTTTGTGTATAGTCCCCCTAGGGCCTGTTCACACTACCAACATTTATTGGGATGACATCCCATAATACGTAAATACATGTCTCTATTTACATCTGCGATGTGACATGTCACACAATACTTGTAGACCACTGATAGTTGGCTAGCTAACTTGATTTGTTTATTATTTATTTCATTATTTTCATGTAGTATTGTTGGATTTCAGCAAAACAACATGTGACTACAGCCACATTGATTACTAAATCAATCTTAAGAATAATGAAAATGAAAGGTATTGTTTTCTGTATGGTGGCATTGCAGTTGCATCCTGCTAGCCAGGTACTGTACCGAGCTAAAACTAACATAAGGTATCCTGAATTCAACACACACAAAACTCTATAATCTATTTTTGTTGTGTCAAATAGTGTTATTCAACTTGAATTATGACACGCAAAAACACAAACACAGATATCCAATTACAAAACTAGCTACTGTTGCCAAGTTTTTAGTTACATGAGTTTTCCCGAATTAGCAGTTACTTCCTCCTGCCACCTGCAGCAAGGTGGCAATTAGTTATTGTCAAAACAAACTGACTGAATTCTGACAGGCATACAGACTGATATTCAATGATTTTGGGACATTATGTTTCAACTTTATGAAGCAACTTGTTTGTGTCAGGTGGAGATAGAAGATCCAGCTAGCAGCTACTCATTAGTGATGGGAAATTCGGAAACAAAATCAATAACAGGAATTATCCTTTGGCCGCCTATGTCACTGCTCACCTATCTACAATTCACATCCACAAATGCATTCTATTCACCCTGCAGTGGACCATGGGGGAGTATGTACCGAAAGTGTTCCACATTGCTTATGAAGGTAAAAATCACTGATTTAGGCGCAAATCTGGCAACAAGCCTTGTTAATCTAAATAAAATGATTGTAGTGTCAGTGTTGTGGTAATCAAGCTGAGGACACAGACTCAAGTCCCAATTTTCATGGGGTCATGACTCAACCTCGACACTTTGGTGAAATTGACTTGGACTTGCTTTGTCAACCGATTGTGACTGAGATGTAATTTGTACGTGCTTGATTGACTTGTGGGGAATTTTTACTTATAATAAATCTCTGAGTAGTGTCTTTAATTGCTGCAGCATACCTCATAACAGTTACATGTGGAAACGACAGGGCCAGAGATCCCCTATTTTTGACACAGTTGTGCATGGTCTTTTTTTCCATGTTCATCTTGACCCCACCCAGGATAGTCGAAAAAGATGGTATAAACACACAAGCATTGCTAATTTGTGGAATTTCCGTCTGTGCATGAAAGCGTCAACAACTTTTTAATTACTCTTTTTTTCCTTAAAATTATTCCTTCTGTCTCTTTTCTGTCTGTCAGACTGTCTGCATTTACAGTCGGCACTGTCACTGTATCTAATAACCATAATTTTTCTCACGTGCAAGGATTTTTCACTGATCTGAAACTTGCAACACAACTCATACTGTTCTTAACCGCAATAAACCTGGAAACCCTATGGGGACATTAAGTCGTATTTTTCACATACAGCGTCAATCATGACAGTCATTAAACTGTCAGGCACAGTGGCGCTGGATCTTAACAACAGAGGTTGGGGAGCACAGGGATTTATCAACTCAATCCAGGAGAGTATGACATGCATTCTCTGTTACCGCAAGGAAATGAGGCTGAGCAAGGTAAGAGAGCAAGAAACAAAATAAAGAGGGCTAGAAAAAGGGAGGAGCAGAAGGAGAAGGGAGAAAAAGGTGATTGCGAAGAATTCCCTCCTCCTCATTCGTGCTAGGTGTGAAGCCATGCCTCCATTTCTCCCCGCTGGTAGAGAAACAGTAACAGAGAAAGGGAGAGAGAGAAAGCAGAGCAGAATAAAGCTAGTCTAGATAGAGAGGAACAGAGAGGGAGAGCCTGACCTCTTTGTAAGCAAAGACGATCCTTCCATCACTGTGCAGCGTGGCCTGGAAGGTAAAGCTGCCCAGATTGTAGCTGTCCTGCAGGTGGACATGGTCCCACTGAACCACCAGGGCAGTGCCTGGAGGAGAGAGGGAGTGGGAGAGGGAAGGAGAGAAGGAGAGAATGTCACAAGCATAAATAACCACATAGAACCCATAGAAGACTACTACCAATCACATATATTAGGACTACACAGAAACGCATACCGCCTAACCCCATAGGACCATCTAGAACAGTGTCGCAATGGACTTTTTCCTGGTTGAATAAAGGTAAAATAATACAAAAGAGTAACATAAATATGTTTCAGTTCTGTTTTGAAAGACAAGACTTGAAAGCCATTCACCATTAGAAAACATGCATTTTCAAATCGACAGGATTAGCCAATGTTATAATTAATTTAAGAGGACAGAATAATTGACTCAACTAAATAGGGCATATTCAAAATCAGTGAAAAATGTAGGCATTTAGAAAGAGTATCCCAGTGTTAATACAATAAACATAATTGGTCAACCATCAACAAACTTTTGAACAGCATCAAAAAAAAGCACCGTTTTTTAAACCAAGCATGTTTGAATAAAGGTAATAAAGACGTAACCAAGCACCAAATGAATTGGCGAACACACGTATCCCTATTAGAGTCAGATAAAAGGCAGTGCACAGAAAAGGCATCACAATAGCTAGATAGTTTTGTTGTAAGATATTTAACTTTGTATGTGTTGTACCGGTTAGAACAATCCCTTTAGTTTTATATCAAATATGACTGGCAGAATTGCTAACATTAGTAACAAACTCAACAAACCATGCTAGTTTGTGACACTGTCAAACTTCCTATATACAAATCATTAGTGAACAGAACTCCTAAACTAGTTGTAAAATATGAAAAAAGCTGCTTTTACATTACACATGGACATTTGGATATCCACGCCACTGCCTAGAGTTGTTCTCATGTGGGCGTGCTTCCATTGCTTAACATCTGCCTAAAATGTATAATTATTGCTCTAAAAATATTCTATTCAATGCATTCACACAAGCAAATAATCAACACAACTTTTATAATACTTGTAATAAAAATCATTGTTAATATCACGTAATAGAGCTCGGGGAAACCCATAAAAGTTATTGTCAGTATTTCTAGTTAATGCTCCTTTTGAGGTATAGTGGATGAAAAAATAACTTTTTATTTATGGAAACAGTGTTAATTGATTTGACAACATGGAGGACATTCTTGTAGGACACCCTAACAACCTGTGATTGGTCAAAGTTAGTATCGCTGGCGATTTGCATGACATGACAGTGTTGTTTCCCATCCTAGTTCCTCCTTACCCGCTTCGTTATCCTGAAAGTGAAAAGGACTCTGATGTTTTAGCATCAAAGAACGTCAACATTGTCTTACATTATTTGCAGATTTGTTTTAGATTTAAGTTATTTCCGCCTGTGCTAGGCAGAGGACCGTGTTGGGCTACGTCTCTTCAGACACTTGTAAAACTCCAGCAACAACACAGTGAACAATACAGTGAAAAAGTAAGTAAAGAACAGTTGTCTTTTTCTATACATTTGGACATATGGATATCTGTGCGAAATTCCAATCACATTAAATTGATAAACATAACCTAATTTAACATATCACACAAAACAATGGCCGAGTCAAAGACAAGATCTCAATCCTATGGAAATCCTTTGGGGAGACTTGAAAAGGACCAGGCATGCAACAAGGCCCTAAAACTTGGCACATTTAAAGGAGTACTGTATTTTTCTGCACTATGAAAGACCATTTCTGGAGATTTTAGATGAATGATTGATTTATAATCTTTCAGTGTGAATTGTTAAATGAGGTTACCTCTATCGCTAAATGGTGTTGAAGTGAAGATTACATTATCATTTCGTTGCTGTCAGTAGAAACCTCGTATCTCAAACCTTGTAATCAAACAAGTGTACACTACAAAACCTGTGAGTTGGCTATTGTGTTAGAAAATATTTAGCAAGGCTAAATAAAGAACTAGGCCTACATCATTTTATTTACTCAAGAAACACTAAGCCTAAAAAGGCAAATGTTTTATGTAGCCCATTTGAGGTCTGAGATGTGGGAGTGAAGAAGAGCACAGGCAAACCACGGTAGGTTGGAACAGGGTTGTCTGCTTATTAGAATGATTTTGGGCTTCTTTTTTCAGAAAGTTGCTTGGAAATATTGTTTGTTGCGCATAGCTTTTTTTGGGGGGGTTGTTTCCAAAATGCACATGCTTATTTGGGCTTGTATATTGTTTTGACTATGAGGCAATAAAAGAGACCTTTTAATTAAATAAAAGCTGTAACGTCCCCATCTACTTTCTAGCCCTGCTGCCTAATGTACGTCTGAGCGACTACCAGCTACTACTAGCTATGACTGTTTCCCTTCCCCAAATTAGTTCAGGGGCTAGGTGCATTCAATTCACTTTTGTTTGCAAACAACCGCAAATACATTTTCATTAGCTTTGTAATCACCATCAATGTGTTCACAAACATTATGGAAATATAGTACCTATGTAGGTTGGCTTGAAATGTAATCCCACCTTTAAGAGAAATGTTTTTGTACATTCACTAAATTTGAAGAATTTGAACGTAACTTCAACGTTGGGTAGCGTACTCGGGCCTATTCAAGCAGCCGGCTCTCTCAAACTTAAATAGTAGCCTACAAAGGAGTTATTTGTGTAAAACAGCATTTTTTGGGCTTCGTCTGCAGCTCCAAGTTGCTTATCTTGGGCCTCTTTTGAAAGTCCCGATTGCTTGTTTCTCTAACGATTTCTGGCAACACTGGGTTGGAGTGCAGTTCAGTCTAGCATTTGACGTTTAGTCATAGACAATACTGTCTTCAATAGCATTTTCATAGCACTTAATCTTTTATAACAAGAGATTTTGGCCAAATGTATTCAACGATAGGAAAACTGAGAGCACACATACAGTTGTGCTCAAAAGTTTGCATACTGTACCCTTGGAGAATTAGTAATATACTGTATGTACCATTTGTGAAGAAAACATGAGTGAGCAGGCAAAAACATGTCTTTTATTTCTTATGGGATTCACATTCAACTGTAGGTCATAACGGAATGGCACAATCATAAAACAAAATATGGCAACAAAGAAAAAAATTAACTGACCCCAGTTCAAAAGTCTGCATACCCTTAGTTCTTAATACTGTGTATTTCCCCCTTTAGCATCAATGACAGTGTGTGGTCTTTTGTAATAGTTGTCTATGAGGCCCTGAATTCTTGCAGGTGGTATAGCTGCCCATTTGTCTTGGCAATATGCCTCCAGGTCATGTGAAGTCTTTGGTCATCTTGCATGAACCGCACGTTTGAGATCTTCCCAGAGTGGCTCGATGATTTTAAGGTCAGGAGACTGTGATAGCCACTCCAGAACCTTCACCTTTTTCTGCTGTAACTACTGGAGGGTCAACTTGGCCTTGTGCTTAGGGTCATTGTCGTGCTGGAAAGTCCATGAGCGTCCCATGTGCAGCATGTCTGCCAGTATTTTCTCATAACATGCTGCATTCATCTTGCCATCAATTTTCACAAGATTCCCCGTGCCTTTATAGCTCACACACCCCCAAAACATCAGTGAGCCACCACCATGCTTCACCGTGGGGATGGTATGCTGTTCACTATAAGCCTTGTTGACCCCTCTACAAACATAGCGCTTATGGTTGTGACCATTAAGCTCTATTTTGATCTCGTCACTCCAAATTACAGTGTGCCAGAAGCAGTGAGGAGTGTCAAGGTGTTGTCGGGCATATTGTAACTGGGCTTTTTTGTGACACTGGCGCAGTAAAGGCTTCTTTCCGGCAACTCGACCATGCAGCTCATTTTTGTTCAAGTATCGTAATATTGTGCTCCTTGAAACAACCACACCGTCTTTTTCCAGAGCAGCCTGTATTTCTCCTGTGGGATATTCTTTGCATCCAAAACAATTCTTCTTGTGGTTTTGCCTGAAATCTTTCTTGGTCTACCTGACCTTGGCTTGGTATCAAGAGATCCCCGAATTTTCTACCACTTAATAAGTGATTGAACAGTACTGACTGGCATTTGCAAGGCTTTAGATATCTTTTTATATCTTTTTCCATCGTTATAAAGTTCCATTACCTTGTTACGCACATCTTTTGATAGTTCTTTTCTGCTCCCCATGGCTCAGTACCTAGCCTGCTCAGTGCATCCACGTGGAAGCTAACAAACTCATTGACTATTTATACACAGACACTACTTGCAATTTAAAAAGCCACAGGTGTGGGAAATTCACTATTAATTGCCATTTTCACCTGTGTGTGTCACCTTGTGTGTCTGTAACAAGGTCAAACATTCAAGGGTATGTAAACTTTTGATCAGGGCCATTTGGGTGATTTCTGTTATCATTATGATTTAAAAAGGAGCCAAACAACTATGTGATAATAAATGGTTTCATATGATCACTATCCTTAAATAAAAGACAGTATTTTTGCATGATCAGTCATATTTTCAAAATCAATGCCAAAATTTCACAATTTCTGCCAGGGTACGAAAACTTATGAGTTGTAGCTACAATAAGCTTTGTAACCTGTAAGTTGATGATAACGTAATGCCTTAGATGTGGCCATTCTAATCAATTATGGACAAAACACTTATCTCCCCATTCGCTATTCAAAAACCTTGTAACTCCACTCCACTTTGAGCTTGATTTTGGTAAATAATATATAATAATATATAATAATAATAATATTATGTAATTATATATTATGTAATTATATTGTATATTATATAATAACATATAATGACACATGCAAGTATCTGACCATGTATAAAGACCCAATACCAACTTTGAATGTGCTGTGTTGAATTATTTCAGAAACACAGAGTTTATTTCATTCCCTGAAAAGTTGCAATTTTGGAAATGCAAGGTTTCCGCCCAACAGCAACGATATGTCCATGTAGGTCAAAAGAAAATACTGTCCAGTGGGTGCACATACTTTTTCACATGATTGTTAATTATGCACTTGCATGCCTGTTAGAAAGTAGAAGTTAGAAGTTGTTTATTATAATAGCATATTTTTACCTATGCCTCATTGAAAAACACTGGCTACCCAAAATTGGGTCATGGCCCACCAGCTGACAAAAAGCTGACTTAGAACGAGTCATAGAAACTGTTCTGGACCACACACTGCCATATAAAGATCTGTCAGATAAGAACGAGGGAGCGCAGGACCTAAAAGACAGAAGGCTACTTAAGTTTCAAACATTGCCAGAGGCACCCTGGGTAGCCAAAATGAGTTCTGACAGCCGTGTTATAATACAGACTCAACAGGGACATACCTGTAGACCCATAATATTCCAGTCAACAAATCTTGTAATAAAACCGCCAAAATTAAAGCATTTCGGAAGACTCTGTAGACAGCTCACACGGAACTCACTGCACTGTATAGCGGTTCGTCTCCATGTTGTTTTGATTTAATGTAGACTTTAGAGGGCCTTTGGTCGTGAAAGCCTGTATAGCCAGCCAGTCATCTGGCAGCCAGTCAGGGCAATAAAGGTTTGTTAACACAAGTAATCAATTTTTCCATCACACAGCCAGAGCCGCTCCCACCATCCAAAGTAATGTGTAGAGATTAAGTTTCTCTGCTGAGAGCTAGCAGTACTGGAGCCTCCAGGAAACCCCGTAATGATCCACATCTGGTCCCCAGAAGGGTGTTGAGGACTGGGCTGATGCTGTAGCAAAGCTCCCTACCGTCGCATGTGGAGACGACAGGGGCAGAGGTCCCTTACTTTTGACGCAGTCGCTAAGTCTGACGAGGCCCTGACTGACAGAACAGCTTCTAGTGTGAACAGGAGCCTACCCGTTTTAGACTGGAAGGCCAGGAGGAAGGCAGGCGGGGGGGGGGGCAGTAGAAGGTAATGCAGGAGTAGGCAGCTAGATTGAGCCGTCTGCCGCCGACCTCTGGCGTACGGTAAAAAGGTACAAAGGTAGAGAGATGATGTACAAGGATGAGAATGGGCAGTTGTTGATACTTAGTTTCCGAGCGAGCTAACCCCGGCGCGACAAGTTAAACCTAATGGAACTCCCGAGCCTGCTTAGAATACATTGAGTTCAGCAGGCAAGCAGCCTCAGCTATCTGGGGCTCCATCTGCTAAAAATACAGGATGGATGAGAATGAGAGCACAGCATTCGTTGGCCTTGTTTCTCCCTTCACCGACTGGCTTATATGCTGCAGGAAGCCAGGCAAAACCAATCTGTCTCAACCGACTGGGAAAAACAATGTTGTCCACTACAGGTTGCAACGGCTGCCTGCAGGGCCGGTTCTAGGCATTAGGAACAAAAGCGGTCGCTCAGGGTCCTCAACCCCTAAGGGGGCCCCCAACTGCTGAGAAGCCTCTGAACACTAGGGGAGAGGGGGCCCTAAATTTTCTTAGGGCCCCCAAAAGGCTAGAGCCGGCACTGAATGGGTGGATCCGAAGGAAACGTTTCGGGAAGTTTGGAAGCACATCTACACAACTGCTTACAGTAAAAGAAAATATATTAAAGTGAGAAAGTCATGGTTTGGGAATAGGACGTCCTCTGTGGAGGGAGGGGCTACATTCGACATAGATGAATCAGGTTTTAAATGAGGCAGTGAGGCAAGGCTGAGGTTCCAGTCAGCATTGGCAGGACATTGACTGATGGATGGCCTGGTGAAGAGAAGCAGGGCTGTGTATTGAATAGCTGCCACAATGCCTATGCCACGATGAGCTCCACAGTAAAAGGTCATTCAGCTGGTCAGTCACTAACTGCATCCAAAACGACTCCCTATTCCCTGCGGTGTGCAGAATCCACTGTTCCGGCCTCAAAAGGCTCTGGTCAAAAGTAGCGCACTACACTGGGGAGAGGGTGTCGTTCGGAACACAGATACGTGTTGAATGACAAGCAATGTTTAGCTCGATAGACGCCCACCTGGTGTAGATGAGATTCCTAGATTGAACAGGTTTTGAAAATGTCAACAAAATAGAGCCAAATAATAATAATATATATATATATATATATATTTATATATATGTGATATGACATATATAGATAAGAAAATCCCCATTTTAAGATTATTCTTTGCTTTTGCTACAGTTTGTTATGATCTTTCTAGTCTTTGAGATGGGTTTTTCAGTTTTGCTGAATTTGCTCCATTGGTGCCAGACTTAGATTTTGGTAGCTGCCATCGCTGTAGTGTAAAGAAAAGACATCGAAAAAATAAATTGAATGCCATCTACCATTGTCGAAATAGATGACGGTTGAGTTCCTGGAGACGCTTGGGTCAAAGTTCGCCATGAGGGGGGCGATGTACTGGGTAGCTGTCAGCATCCTGTGAACTACGTCGCCTGTGTAGATGAACCCTGAGGTAGAAAAACAGTAGTTAATACTTAAATACAGTTGACACAACACAATAATGCTCTCCCCCACTCATTCTTAGACTGGTAGTCACCAGATAAATGTGGATTGATATGCTGCCGTCCATTGGTCAGGTGTGATCCCACAAACCACACAATCGGAGGGGGGGTGGGGGGGGGGGGGG